>VWZL01002232.1:390369-485168 GCA_013396915.1 Stercorarius parasiticus
ACCGCCCGCGGCCGCGGGGGCTGGGTCGCCGCCCGTCAGTCAGCGGCCCGGCCCGGCCCGGCCCGCCCCGCCCAGGTGAGGGCGGCCGGGCCCGGGCGGTGCACGGAAAGGGGGTGGTGCAGGGTCCCGGGCAGTGCGGGGAAACGGGCAGTGCGGGGAACCGGGGCAGTGCAGGGTCCCCGGGCAGTGAGGGGACCCCGGGCAGTGCGGAGCCCCCGCCCGGCCCCGTGCCGGGCAGCCGCTGATCTCGGCGCGGTTTAGGAGCTGGAGGGATCTGAACCGTCCGAAGGAATTCGTTGTGTCTCGGGTCTGCGCCTCAGGCGGCCGCAGCGCTTCGAATCCGGGACTCGGAATCCTCAAGCTGGACTTGGGGGCTTGTCCCGCCGCAGCCCCCTCGTCTCTCCAGCCGCAGTGCTTTCCCCGGGGTCGAGCCCTCGTCTGTATTATTTTTCCTTCCGGGCAGCGTGCAACTAGTGCGATGCTGCCATTAGCTTTTGTTAACGCAACCCTGCACGGGCTGGATGAGGAAAGAAAAGAACAACGTGCTGTCTGCAGTTAGCACCGCTTGCAGGGGGAGGCTGCACAGGCTCAGACACCGAAGAGATCCAGTTGTGGAAGCTTCCATGCCGGTGGTTCTCCCCCCTCTTCGTTAGCGTTTGCTCACAAATTGCACTGCGTTACAGAAATTAAACTGTGATTTTATTTTCATCTTCGGAGATGCCCCTGTGAGACTCGCAAGCGCTTACACCAGGCAAAGCGATGCATTGTGGCTGCATTAAAAAGACTTTAACGGTTGAAAAGAAAACCAACAACTATCCTAGCTGCAATCTGAACTCTTTCTATTAAAATACCACAAAGTGCAGAGAAGTTTTCATTACGTAGTTTGCCCAGCAAGCCACTTCACAAGACTACCAGGGATATTAAGCTACCAACTAGATCTTTCATCCCACCCTTTTCAAATCCCCGTCTTTGACATCCATGGATTTGTTTATTTGAAAAGATCAATGCTCAGAATGAGCGGCAAAGGCCTCCACGGCGTGGGGCTGTGTGAATAGCCAAATTGTCACCCGCATTCAGCATGCACGGTCACATGCTAAAGCAGAGCACAATAGAGAGTCAGGAGGTGCCAGCTCAGGATGTCCTTGCTTTGGATAACAAACAGCAGCAGCAAATCCAGGTATTTTTCAATCTATGAAGCAGCTGAGGAACGTGAGCTTTTTCTAGGGTAAAGGAATGCTTGCTTATATTCTAGGATCTGCATAGCTGCAGCAGGGGAGTGTTACAACGGTGCCATAAAAATAGCAAGCGGATCAGAATATATCCCCGCATGTTTATGCCTTGTTTCATCTCACAGCACAGAAATTACTTTGCTCAGATATATGATTCTCACCACAAGTTCATCCCACATATCTCAGTTATGTTTTATGACTGTTTCAAAAAATAAATAGATATTTGAGAAGGTACATCTGCTTTTTTTTTTTAAAAAGGAGTCATTTTTTCCCCACAGTACTCCACTTGAAGTCCCAAGCTTTCTCACCGAGCAGCTGATGCGTGAATACATGATCTGTAATTACAGTGGAAGAATATCAACAGCATTAAAATTTGCTCCCCTTTGCAGCTATTTTACTGAAACGCCTATCAGGCACCAACCTACAGAGCAGTGAAGCTGTCAGCATCTCGCTGCTTTTTTTAGGGGCAGGGATATTTCACCAGCACATCCCAAAAAGCAAGAGGGTTATTATCTGGAGAGCTGAATCAGTATCTTCTGACAGTGAAACTCCCACCAGCACTGCTGACTGTCTCACTGCCCGCCGTGCTGAGGAATGCCCTGTTCAATACAGGTGTAGCCTTGCACCAATTTCGCTAAACTTGGTGTCTAAGTTTAGAAATTCCCCATTCCCAGTTCCCTTAGGCACTCTGCGGTTTGGTTTCCCTAGCTGCTGTGGCCCACTCAAAGTGGCAACGGGGCTATCTGTGGGATGAGAGCCCGGCCAGGCCCCCAGCTGTCTTGTCCAGAAAGATTTTACATGGGAAAACATTCAAACCCACCATCTCCAAACACGATGATGTATTGCCTTTTTACACATAGCCCTGACTGGCGAGGAGACAGAATTGTTGTAATGAGCATCTGTTACCCCAAACGATGCCTATTAAAAGTTGTATGAATATTGCCTACGGGCTCCAATTATGATCATAGAACATGAACTGACAAGAAAAGACTGAATCTGTCCTGAAGGTTGTCTTGTATTTATGAAAAAGGACAAAAGTGAAAGACAATGGGACTAGGGGTGTACTGAGCTATTGAGCTTTGTGCCCGTGACTTCTTGTTTCCTTCAGTTGCAAAAATAAAAACAAACATGTACATGTATAGAAGACAAGCCTATTCGAACCTGAGACTACCTGCCCAAATACAGGACTTCAAAATACTTTGTCCTGAGTGGGACTGGGCCTGTCCCGTGCAAGGGACATTTATTGTGTGGGAATATGAGTAGAGCAGCAAATGCAGAAGCAGCTCACGTTGTAGCTGAATGTCACGTTTCGTTTTGCACTCCCAGCACTTGAGCCTCCCAAGTGCTCTGCCACACAGATAGGCCAGATCTCCCGCTGGGCAGGCAGAGCCCGGTTTTGAAATATATTCCCCCTCCATCAGCTGTTTATTGCACATAACAGGCAAGGCGGTCAGAAGTGAATAAAGGCCAAGGTTTCAAAGAATTAATACTGCCAAAGTCATTGAAGAATCCAGATTTAAGACTTTAAATCCAGATTTAAGAATCTAGATTTAAATCCCATTATTTTTCAAAGACCCTAGCTGCCCTTTAGCTTTCCTGCCGTAGTTACAAATGCAATTACCTCCGAACAGATCCCTTCCTATGTACACAGAGATGAATCGGATGATGATAGCTGTTATGCTGATCTGATGGCAAACACAAACAACATCGTACAACTCTAGGTGCGCTGAGTGGGCTGTGTCTACCAAGAGAGCTAAATCCCAAAGCATTTTAGACCTGAATGTCACATAACCTAAGTGCTAGAAAGCGCTGAAGGAATCTGTCCCGCATCCTTGTCTTGTCAGGGCTGTAGTACTTCACTTGGCACAAAATGTTCTCCATTCATTCACAGCCTGGAGTCATCTTCTGGGAGAAATCCATCCTAAGGAACGTGTCCAACGTTTTATTTCAAAATGCAGCAAAAGAGCACTGTCAGCTTGGCTCCTTTGTAAGTCAGTGCCTAGAAGGATTTTGTTAACCTAAACCTGAGTTCCACCCCTCTTCTATTATCTCCCATAGACCTGTCCGAAGCTCAGGGGGAAGGACCCTGCCATGGGGTAGGAAAAGTTCCGTTCCTCCAGTGGAAATGGTTCCACTGCGTATAAAAAAAAAAGTTCACCGAATCAAGAATCTGACATTAAATTTTAATGAGAGAAAAGAGTAGTCACTCAGATGCATTTTACTAAGGACATTATTAAATATTCAGTGTGACATAGCTAAACACAGAGGGGGTTTTTTTTCTCCCTACACTCCAGCCCTGATGGCAGGGCGGTATTCACAGAGCTCGCTGGCTCACCTGGTAGCCCCTTCCTCATAACCTGCTGCCCTCTCCTGCAAAGTGCAAATTCAAAACAGGAGGGGAGACAAGTACATACTGAACCACCAGTATCATTGGTAAGTAAAAACTGTAGTTACTCAATGAACCTGTATTTCCCAAATCCCAGGTGAATATCAGTGGGACATTAGGGGAAGGAAAACAGACAAGCAAACACACTCCCTCCCTCTACGTTATTGCCTGATGCACCAGGCGTACCCTGAAAGCACTTACTGGATCAGAGTCCTGGCAGCCAAAGAGGGGCATGCATTGGGTCAGAAATCCTACGCAATATGTCCCACCTGACGCAGCTTTAGAAATCCCTAAAAGCAGAATTGCCTGTACCCAATTAACTGTACTGTCAAAAAGAGACACCGAACATGTAAGCGCCTCTTTAAGGTTGGGCAGCAGCTGGCCGGCAAGTCAAAGATCTGTATTTTTGACTCATGTATTTCCTGCTAAAAGCCTTTTGAGGAAAATAAATCCTTCACACCCCTTAGTGTCTACAGGTCAAGGTCATACCTATATACACACTGGGATAGATAAGCAGATGCCTAGTGGGATTCTAAAATCCCACGGGCTCCCGTCTCACCACAAGCTAAGTGCTGAACGTTGCTGAAAATATCTGCAGATGCCTTTCTGCCTCTTTAAACGCCTGAGTGTCTCCAAGTTCAAGGTCACTTTTGCAAGTGGAAGTTAAACTCTGAATTGGTTAAAGGCTTCAGAAGAGAATCACCTTGCAGTTCTAATCATTTGGGTGCTGATATATTCAGGACAGGGTTGTTGGAGATGCCTCCAAAAGAACCTGGAGGTCTTCAGCTGCATTGTACGCCATAGTGAAGCTTCCCTTACATCTAGCTGTAAGACAGTTATTTGTCCTAGGCCAAATCCCAAAATCCCTACAGGAACTAAACATTCCATCAGAGGAACAGGCTTCATGACACCTGCCCGCATGAAGCTCATTTCCTGTAACTAATCTGACTGGGTGCGTGCAAAAGGCCATTAGCTGGGAATTCATGCTGCCCATCTGCAGCAGGATTTGACACCCACTCTGTACAGCTGCTAGCAAGTGTGGGATAAATAGACTTGGGGGGGGAGGTAAAAATAAAAATAAATAAAAATATAATTCAAACCCCGTGTTAAATCTGCTGCAGGGGCACTAGAGGGAGAGCTAGAGCACCCCATGGGTTTGGATTTTGCCTGTCTCCTGGTTATTTCATCATTTCCCGGTGAAGGAAGAATACCTACGTGCTTATTTTCATTACGACCCCACAACTCCTAAGAAGGCTTATTTTGCATGAGATACAAGAAATTTGTCGTGGATGCACACACAGATGCACAAATGCTGTAAGCTTCATCACATGAAAGACAATGATATAAATGAACTGCGAATTTGATGTTAATGTCACTACTTTTCCCTTTTGCAAAGTTACTAAAACTCACGTATATCTAGGAATACTTTGTATTTCTCCTTCCCTGCCCCCCTTCTTTTCCCACCCCGGCTCTTTACTTTCTCTTGTGAGCAGAAGACATGTTTCTAACTTCTCATTACTAACTTACTTTTGTACCACAGCTTCCTTTGATAAGGATTGCTCAATTATAGGAGTGATGTGATAAAGTATTCTCAAGCCTCCGACCTGTTTCCAATTATGACATAAATATATCGATTGGGGAGCACAGCACTTTCTTTGTCACATGCATTACCATCTGCAGCAAGCACCTTTATTGCTGTAGTAAATATACTGTAGATAAAGCTTTAGCTAAATTACATCCATGTCAACTAACTGCTAATTAATACTCTAGTCTAGAAAATGGACTAAATGGAATATTTTCATATTCTAAAAATTTATACTAGGAATAAAATGAGGTCATGTCTTCAGTAACTCATTACTAAATTATTTGTAAGG
This sequence comes from Stercorarius parasiticus, assembly GCA_013396915.1. NCBI lineage: Eukaryota > Metazoa > Chordata > Aves > Charadriiformes > Stercorariidae > Stercorarius > Stercorarius parasiticus. Next base: position 395,859 of record VWZL01002232.1, read on the forward strand.
CTGCAGTGCTGTACAGTTACTACATGGTAATTAAGAACCAGAGGATCTAGGATTGCTTTTCAAATTGTAGTTAACTTTCAATATACTCTTGTGAGATGACTAGGTACTACCGCGTCCACTTTATTACTGGTAAACCAAAACACAAATATTATAAATAATTTGCTAGAAGCAGACAAAAAAAAAAAGCAGAACTGCAGCCAGAAAGAAACATACAGGGGTCCAATTAAAAGGTTACAAGAGAGAAAAAGAAAGCAATGGCCCAATTAACTAAAACTGCTGCAAATTATTTATGGATTTTACAAGCAGAAAAAGACTTTTGCAAAAGCCTGTTCACTTGCGTAACACAAGCCACAGAACTCCAGCCTTTAAATTCGCTCAGCAGACATTTTCTCCTTCCCTATTTTGCAAACAGAAAGTCAAGCCTCATAGTTCCTCGATAACACAGCATCTAGCCTCTTGCAGACAGACAATCTTTGTTTCAAGCTTGTAAGCATATCAGCTGTTTTCATTGATAAGGTATTTCACTGAGCTAGCCAATGTAAAGTGAAAATAAGAGCAAAAAATTAGACTATAAACACTGAGATTAAAGATTCATTCATCTCATTAATCTTTTACTAGTAACACTGTGTACTCCCTGCTGCCATTACCCAGCCAGTAGGCAGTTCCATCACAATCTCACTTAGAAATATGTTTCCAACACATGAGATACACAAATCAGATATAGCTCAAGTAAATTTGTTTTTTCCTTCAGATTGTTGTGAAGCCAGCTTCGCTATGTCTCTTAACACAGTTCCTACCTGATCTTCCAAAGCTCACTTTGAAACTCATTGCAAAATCCTACCTTGAGATTTCCCCAAAACAGACAGGCTGTAATTCCCATTTCAGCCAGAACAAAACAGATAGAGCAGACCTCCTCGGTTCCTTTCCTACTGCCTATTTGTTTAAAGGCCGCACAGAGTTTATCTGGTTGCTCAGTGAACCTGAACTTCCACCAGAAGTTCTCACTGTCGGGGCAGCCACTGCCTGGCCCAGCAGCAGCAAGGAGGCACAGATGTGGTTCTGCAAAGCCTGCCCTCCCCAGCCTCAGCGGGTTTTGCTTTTACTTTTTCTCCCCTCAAAGAGAAGATCCTGGTAGTTGTTTCATTTGCGAAAGCCTGTATATTCTGTGCCCGAATTATACCTTGGTGCCTGTGCTAAATGTGAGCATGAGGGTGTTCTTATTTGCTCGTGCAGTCACTGAGGGGGTAGGTGTGTAAACTGCGATAAAGCAATGCCACCGGCAATTGCAGTGTACGTGCAGTTATCTGACCGGTAACCGAAAGGAGAAGTTAAGCTTCTCAGAGTAGTCCCCTGCCCTCCTACAGCACTATCTGGGCCACATATTGATGTTTATGCCCCCATTCCAAATTTGGTTCTCTCAGCTCTTTCTTTCAGCTCAAGATGTGCTCGGCTGATGGTTTGAGAGCTCCAGTTTCAGTCCTCGCCGCAGCAGCAGCTCTGCAGATCGATAAATAAATGCAAACTGGGTGAATAGCTGTGAAACCTCTGTGCCCGAAAAATCCCACTACTCTCCTATATTTTTGCATTACACATTTTTTGATTCCATTACTTTACTAAATAAGCAGTCTGAGTTTCTGGTATGAATCCGATTAATAGCCAGACTTGGTTTCGGTACAGATTCTGCTCCCTTCATGGCTGCAGAGGCTGTTGAGTGTTCCGAGCGTGCTGGTAGCAGGGTGGCTTTCCTTTGCAATTTTGAAGGAAGGTCATTGTAGGCATGTTGATGTACCACACTGCAGGGTGTCTGCCTCTCGGTGCTAACTGGAAGTGACTGGAAGATAAATAATGTAAAGGTCTTTCCAGAACTCCTGGTGTGCTGTACAGCAGGGGACAGAGCTACAAGCTGGATCTGTTTAACCTCCATATCTCCCTCTGTAATGTAGCCGTTCCCACACCCATCCAGCCCTTTGTGTGCACGCTGGTTCGCCTTCTCTTTTGCGTACGCATCAAGTCCCAGCTACTCCATTTCTCCCTCACACAGCCATGAGCACACTTGGTCACTCTGACTCACAGTTATTCTTATTTTCCTCATCCTTAGAGTCCAAGACGGCAGCTGGGGGATCTTGGTCAGGTTTGCAGGGGCAGGACCCCGCAATGCAAGCCAGAACCTTGGTCACAGCCTTGTCCTTTTAAACCTCTACCAGGTGGGTACATCAGGCTCCTCACTCAAAGAAGTGACATGTTACACTTAATGCCACTGGCTTTGCACTGCAGTAAGGGACTACTACCAAGGGCAAACCTTAAATCCGTTCTGTTCAGTCCTGGGAGTATGCAAAACACAATAAATAATAATATCCTCAGCACTATTGAGGAGGTCTCAGAAGACAGCCGGTTGCCTGTTCTTCCGCTGAAAAGATTTGTGTGTACCCCCTTCCACACAACCAGGAGAAGTCAATGCACGACAGCCCCCCAACACACGCACAGATCTCAGGGTGCCATAGTTTGAGGGTATAAAAGAGTGCTTGAGCTCAAAAGCCATAAGGCAGCATGTCCTGCAATTCACCTCCTTACACACCCGTGATAATTAATCACTTAATCAAGGTCTTCACAGTAGCTTTATGAGCAATATTGTGGTTTGCTGTGAAGGAAAGAGGCATGTGAATAGTTCTGCTGCTCAGCCTGGAGCCAGCACCTACTTATCTGGGTGAAGAACTAGTGTTTGCAGCTGTTCTCTCTGAACATTGAACTCTGGATTTTTATTTCTCTTGTGATGACAGTACACAGTGGTGTCTCCAGTGTGCTTTCCACTTAATGTATTATCTACTGCTGTCGACTTGAAACAGCCTACAACAAAGCCCATAGTTTTCTTTTGCAGCTCTTTTATGCTTTATCCATAGGGTTTGTGAAGTAAATCGGTATATGGCTGCGTGTCTCCATCCAATTTCAGCGTTAAAAGAAAATATCACAGATAACGTGCCTAATTCTCCTCTTGCGTGTACAAAGATACACTCAGAATCAACTCATTGGTGTGAAGTGTTCACTGCTATCAATACAGAAAATGAGAGGGGAATTGGGCTACCCATATAATATGCATCTTGAAAAAATTAAAGAAGTGCTGCATGTTCTTCTTCCTTATTGAACAGAGCAGTAATAAAGATGCTTATTTAATTGTGAAAAAGCAATTAACTTCTGAAGATGTTTCCTGCTCCTGTGAGGAAGCTTGATTTTGTGCAGTACTAGACTTCAAACTAGAGTCTCCAAGTGCCTTGCAGTATTAAATACGTCAGCTGAAGAACTAAATAATAAATAAGGCCAGAGGAAGACAGACCTTTTAGCAAAGCTTCCTCTGTCTCTAAGTGATAATTTCTTTCATCTTTAAAGAGGACGTACACTTCCCCCCAAAAAAATTAAAAAAAGAACATCTCACACTGACTAATGATAAATACTCCACCTATTTACATGCTCCATCTATCTGCACGTGAGTGCATGCAATAAGAGGAGGTGGGGGTGTTTAGGAAATCAGTTTACACATGGGTGATTTCCTTGGCTTTTACTCGCCTAATTGCTTGGCTTCTCCAGGGACCTGTTTCTGTAGCAACGGCCACCTCACTCTGCAATTACACTGTCTCACAGTCATGGGGCACCCTCTGGAAGGTACACACGCACATTTATCAAAGCCAAGGAAAATGTTGGTACCTTCCATGTGATGTTTATGGGTTTCCCCCCAGAGCACCTCCAGGCGCTGTGCAATGAATGTTTGCAGGGGCTGTAGTTCAGCAGCCTGGTCTGCTGATGGTGAATTCACTCCTCGCTGCTCATTATGCATTTCTTGCAGCCTCCCAGCCTGCAAACCATATGGATCCCTCACCCGGGGCAAAGCAGGAGGAAAGGAGAGAGCAGCAGATCAGAGAGCAGAAACAACCTCTGAGTCTGGTGGCCGGCGGTGGGCACTCCAAGGTAACTCTCTTGGGGAAGAAAAAAAGGCAAAGATCCAACAGTTTCCCTTTCTCACAAGGCTTCTTACATGGCTTTTCTTTGCTTATCTTGTGTTCTTCATGGGCAACAGGACTATAAATACTAAAAGGAATTGGCAAAAATGTGCCTTTGCACGGTCTTAATGTAATTGTGCGTGCTGGAGAAGGGAGCAGTGCAAAGTGGCCAGGCTCATGCCTCCTTCTTATTGCCACTGTTGAAGACAGGATAAGATCTCCAAAATCATGAAAATGGTGAAGAAAAATGGTGTTTGATATCATTCTGATTCTTTTCACTTTCTTTTCTGATCCAGAAGCTTGAGGGAGCACACTGATCATGTTCTCAGACTCCTGGTAAGTTTTAATGACACGGTGCTGTCCTCATTTAGATCATGTGCACACTGGAGTCAAAACAGCTTAATTAACTCTACTCCATAGAGAAAAGAAGAAGAAAAAATTGAGGTGAATGCCATATATAACCAAGAGCTGGGAGACAGTGGGATTTAGAGAAAAAACACCAAATACTACAGCTCACGCATCAAACTGCAAGAGCTGCTCACCACAGATCTGATGCCTTGTGCTCGGAACTCATTTTCCAAACCCGCTCCCTAGTTACCATTTTTAGATCAGTCCTACAAGCTTATTGCTATTTATCTCTGCTGGAAAAACAATGCCAGAGTCAAATGGAAACACATTTTGCAGGCCCAGTCAATCACAGTACTCTACTGCTGTCCCTCCTGCTGTCCATCGCCCGAAGGACGGGCTGTGCCACATCACTGCAGTGACTCCAGGCCAGCTCTACAGTACCTAGCTTTGGGGTTTTCAGGAAAGTAGCTGTAGAGCAAGGAATTGAACTGCAGGTTGTAAAATCTACCCAAGGAGCAGCATAAATATGGAGTGCAGCATGAGTCCTGGGCTTGCACAGCTGCACATAGTCAGTCGCTGAACTAGTCAGGGTGTCCCTCCACCAGACACGCTTTTGGTGGTGAGTCCAGAGTGTGAAGAGGTATCTTTGCTTTTCATGAGGTACACGCTGCAATGGGAGATGGCCGAGTAACCTCCACATCACAACTGAGTTCAGAATTGAGTCTTTTAAAGCAGGTCAATCTGAGAGCATTTATTCACATGAGAAACAGAGTGAAAATGGTGGCTTTAAATATTTGTTTAGCATTTGATATATCTATCTGGAAGGTAATACCGCTCTCATACAGCTTGGGAAGTCATATGTCGTGTGCCTTTGCACACTTTGGTCACTCACGAACCAGGAGGGGTGGATTTGAGTTTCATGGCCCCCATTCCCTTCTGTCTCCGCTGGCATGGTATCCTTACAGCCACTGCGAAGGCAACAGTGGAAACTGAGACTGTCTGCATATATGACACTGCTTCACTGGAAGCTTGTGAGGATATTTACATGTGACATTGCATGACAGCTGAATAATACTTTTAATAAAAACATAACTCAGTCGGCATCAGCCTGATGACTCTGCTTTTCGTAACACTTTGTCAATGTCAGGAATCTGTCAAAAGCTATACATGGCATTGAAGGAAAGTGCTAATGCCATTTCCCCAAGTCTCTGATCTACATAATGGGAAAATATTAACATGGAGATATTAACAGCAGATATTTCTTGTCCTAAAGGTGCAGGGATTTTACCTTGACTGAAGTGTTTGGAAGACACGGACAGATTTCTCAGCCAGCGTGAATCAGTATGGTTTATATTGACTTCAGCTTAAACAAGCTGACTTTTACTGAGGATGCAGTATAAATATTGACAAATCTGCTATTACTCATTGGAAATAACGAGGTGGGCAGAAACAGCTTCATCACGTGGCCACAGAAGGCCAGTTCAGTCTCACTTGGGTTTTGAATTGGAGGGAACAGTAATGAATGGGGTTAAATCCTACTCTGGAAAGCCAAAAGCAAGTCAGGGCACAGTGAGGACCACGGTCCTCACTGAACAGAGCCCTCACCGACAAGGGACCAGGATGCTGAGCAGCTGGTCCTTGAACTTAGGAAGTTCCATCTAATCATGAGGAGGAACTTCTTTACTTTGAGGGTGGCAGAGCACTGGAACAGGCTGCCCAGAGAAGTGGTGGAGTCTCCATCTCTGGAGACATTCAAAACCCGCCTGGACGCGTTCCTGTGCAACCTGCTTTAGGTGACCCTGCTTTGGCAGGGGGATTGGACTAGGTGATCTCCAGAGGTCCCTTCCAACCCCTGTCATTCTGTGATTCTGTGGTCCGGGGCAGGATCAGGTGTGGGGGAGCAATTGGGGTCAGACACAGCTGGGTGGCCACTAAGCAAGTCTGCAGCGGCCAGACATGTCCAAGGGCAAGCCAAGACACTGAGCTGGTGGAGCTGGGTCAGGGCCAGAACCGCAGCAGCAGGAGCCCAGGAGTGGGCATTGCTGTGGCACAGCAGCGATGTAGCACAGGCTGGGGCCAGGGGTGAAGCCTCAGCTAAAAAGCAGCTCCCACGAGACAGGAGGAGCAGGCTTCTGTGTTTCTTCACAGCAGCTCATATCAGTGGATGAGCCGGCCTTGGACACAGCCAGCTACGTCCCAGAAGGGGATGTGCCCAGCACCCTGGCAAGGAGATTTGGTTTTTCCATCCCCATTTAGAAACATAATTTTCTCCAACTTCTCCTAAGCTCCTTGCACAGATAGCAGTTAGAAGAGAACTGTATCTCATTAGCGTGAATTAAAATTTTCCCGAATCTTCAGCAGGCTAATTGCTGAGTGACTTCATGATAAAAGGAGAAAGAAAGGATTTTAATTTCAAGACTGAAACTGGGGGATTAGGAGAAGACAGGTTTAGAGAAGCTACTGGGAAGAGCTTTTTAACATACTGCTCTCTCTTCTTTGCAGGGAGTGTGAAAACCCAGGGGGTTATCCTTGTAGATCAAAGTAATCCATTTAGAGGAGCTGGTCTGTCCTTGGCAAAAAAAACCCCACAAAATACATGTCATTGCTACTATTGCTCCCACTATTAAAAACATCTGCCACCTTACCTGGACTGTGTGGAGGGGTCGTGCTGTTAATGTGGCTTTAATGTCAAGTGAGGACAGGTATCTCGGGGAGGCTTGAAGCCATTTGAAGTTCCACACACAGAGAAACTGAGGAACAGCTCTGCATAACAGTGCCAGGGCTGAATCCAGCAGCACTGGATGGAAATGTGTACAGAGCAAGCTCTCCTTCCCCATTCCTCTATACAAATGGTAGCATCTGTGGAAAGAGGCCGAAAAACTCCAGTTAAAGTAGTTGCTTTCATTTTATGCTATGTACTGGCATAAATGTGTGTGGTGATAAGAAAACAGTAATGGAGAAGACAACAGGCACATTGAGAGCCAGAGAGGCAACATATGTCCCAATTATAGTATTAAATATACTAACTTTTCCATGCTTATCGTATTACTTAAATATCGGCAATTTGGAGGTGAGCAGTCACATGTTGTAAATGAGATGGAGCCTAAGTTAGAGAGTGTGCAGAGTCATATAGGAAAATTCTGACCCAGAGGTTAATTTTGATGTTTCACAGGACTCCTCACTGGCAGAGTAGCCACCACCACTCCCAAGTGACTGCCTTGGGAAGAGGGAGCAACCCACCTGGTTGTGGAGGCCAGCAATTCCGTTCTGAACCAGCAGGAATCTGATATCACTTGTCTGCCTCTGAGGGTGGGAAGAGATCTGAACCTACCAGAGAGCAGTTTTTCAGCCGTGGTGGCCTGGAGAGCTTCAGGGACTTCTGCAGGGGACAGCAGGCAGTGCCCTAGGGGTGTATGGAGCAGAGTGTCCAAGGGAATGTTTGAAGCAACCTCTGTCAGAGCATTCGGACCTGAAATGATTGAATACCTAGGGCTTATCTTTTCTAGACGTAGCAGTGGACATGTGATTTGTGATGGAAGGGGAGATCGGGAAAACTAGGGACATTTTTCCCCATCCTCATTCCACACTTTGCTAAGAACTAACAACAGACGCCCACAACCAGCTCTATCTCAGCACCAGCCTGAAGCCTGGACATTGCCATTTGACGTTCAGATCCTACAGGGATCCTATGTCTGTGTAAGTCAAGATAGGTATTTGGTCCATGCTGGCTTTTTACATGAGCTAGATAGGAGGCAACTGCAAAGTTTTAGCTGTAAAGCAATACAGCTTGGGAATATTTCAGGAATATATATTTGAAAAGTTACATGAAATGATCAATGCAAGAGTGTCCAACCATTCAGCTTTCGGACATTCACTGAGTTAGACCTGTATTGCTGTGTGCAAAGCTTAAAAACTTGACTATATATATCTAGCAGTTTTCATTTCATGAGTTGGCAAATTGCTGTGGGAAATGAGTAGTTTGAACTTCTCTCATCCAAACTCTCATATATTGGTCGCTCTGAGCAAGATTCACATGTGGCAAAGAGGCTTGTCCGCTGCAATCTCACATAGAGAATATGTGAGGAAAAAAGAGACAAAAGCATGTGTGGAGCGAATTTTGCACAATTAGGTACCCTTGAAAGAGACTGTGTTGGCCCTGCATATGCAGAATGGAAGATCAAATGGATTTAATAAAAAGCAAATCATTCACAATAATTTGTGTCCCACGTTTCTGTCCTCTCCCAGAACAGATGCTTTTCCAGCTCATAGCAGGAAATAATGGTCCTTAAGAGAGAAGAAAGAGAGAGGGGAAAGCAAAGCTCCTGTAGATAAAGCTCTTGTAGGTGCTGCTCTGGCCTGCTATTGGACACCCCTCTCCAAACCTTTCAGAGCTAATCTGCCTGAGAGTTCGCTTTGATTAACTCATGGGGAATTCCAAAGACATCAAGAAACCAGCTCCTGATAAAGTTCAGGGGGATCGGGCAATCTGATCATTTGAACTTGACCTATTCCGCTCTGGGTACCCTGCCTGCCTTAAGATGTTACAGTAAGCTACGGTTGCTTCCTCAAGCCATTGGAAAGAGGGTTGACGTGGGATTGAAGCAGATCACATGGAAAAGACTCCAGGAACCAAATGTCAGGCCACCAACTCTTCATCTGAAGAGAGCTAAAACAAGAAGACATCCTGGCAAATAATTGCTAAGGATTGACAATGTATTCAAGTCACAGAAAGGAAGTGACTGCAGGGTTCCCTCGTTTTACTTGACCTGAATACGCATGTTTTCATTCTTTGAATATTTTATACTGCTCTGGCTTGTAGCATGCGTTCCACTTCTGTGCCCTGGTTTGAATGTTGCATTTCATATGTCGTTTGCAACAGTCTCAAGAAAGAAAATATAGGAAGAACAATTTTAAAGGGGAAAAAAAAAAGATGATCCCCTAAAAGAAGAAAGAGTAAAATGGGCGTTTCCATCCCTAGTATCTGGGGCAACAGATGGGGTGATGAAAAATGTGCCTGCAGGGCAAAGTTCTGCTCTGATCAATCTCCTGACCACAGCACAGTTTTAATTTAAAGCACAGAGGATTATGCACTATGGAGCTACACTTTGTTAATTTATTATCCCTCACGTTAATCGGGTGTGTAAATCATGACAACAGGCAAGCGTGTAGCAAAAGGTGTAGACTGCTCTGCCCTAGCAAGCAAGCAGAATTAGATTAGGTGGTTCAAATAAGAAGAAACCTTTACATATCACTTTAAAAAGCTCCCGCATTTTCTGTGTTAAAATATCCGATCAGCCCACTAGCAGTCTTTCAGAGACAAGGCAGAAACTAAGGCATACAAAATGGAGAGAGGGAAAGTTTGATAAATAAACTATTTTCGGTATCAAGTCTCTAAGAATTTCTTAGGATGAGATAAAGAAAGTGGTTCAGAATTTTTGGCTGGCCACTCTTTAAGTGATAACACCAAGTCAATAAGAGAAACATGTTTTTCTTTTTTTTTTTTAATAACTCTATGCTGTATTGGTATGCACAGCGATGAAGATTTCCCTTTGCCATTCAACACACAAATGGACAGAAACCAGCATCCCCATCATGAGTTTCGTATCTTTCTAGATCAGGTTTCTGCCATAGATCAGTTGGCTCACCCCTTTAGGAGCATTAATCATTTACATTAAGCAGCTAAAACAGGCAACGTGAATTCCCCTTGAGTAGTTCCCTATTTGAGTACTGTCTGTGAGCATTCATCCTTTTCACATATCAAGCAGGAGTTTTACCTCTGATTTCAAGCCAGATGTATCTTCAGACATGACAAACTGGCTCAGAAATCACACGGAGATTTCAGAAAAGTGTGCAAAACCTGTTCTTCGAGATGCCTACTTGGAGATACTGAAACTGTGAAATGATAAGGTAATGCATAAATAAGTTACTGGGTCTACAGATAAGGTGATACTATAAGAAAACACTGCCTTGCTGGGGGAACAGTTCATGGATGTTTCCTGCAATATATGAGGAATCAAAAGGAAATACCAAAAACTGCAGAAGCGTCTTCGTGGACAACTGGTGTGCAGCCACGCACTGAGCTTCTGTCAGCTTCCATACAGTGTAGTAACGGTTGTGTCCACCTATAGGTGCATGTATCGTCCACCCATATGGTGTCCACCTATGAATGGAAAAATTATCATGTATATTTAAAAGACTCTTCTTGTTTGGGGCAGATGAAAACGGGAGCTCCTGCAACACAGTATGCACAAAGGAAGTATTCCACAGAGGTGCCGATCAATAAATGATTAGTTGCTCTGGGCACACCTCAACCCTACCAGCTGTGCTCATCTGATAGGAAGGCTTCGCTTTAGGATACATCAGTGAAAGCTGCAGGCACAAAGTATGGGGGATCCATATAGAAAGACTGGGGGGAGGCATGTAATAGAGAGCAAAGATAATTAGAGATCTGGGAAGTGTTCAAAAATGTATGCATATGATTAGAATAATAATAATAAACCCACAAATTTTTAAAATAGATCGCTTATGCGTAAGACTTACTAATTGTTCTAGGGGAGGTGGATTAATGAGTGGAATACAACGTAAGTGGTTGAAGGTTCCTAAAAAACGTGGTTTATTTATGGGCTTCATGTACCACTAGTATAATACATACAAAACCATTTGACTGTCTTGGGCAATGTGCTAGAATTCCCAAGCTTAATGGTTTGAAAAATCACTTGCTTCTTCATTACAAAAATCTCAGTCCAGTACCGTTAATTTAATCATTTGCTTGCATGTTGCTGGATGCAGACGTTCCCTTATATCTGAATAACAACTTTCTCACTATTCATCTCCAGTTGACGGGCAGGCAATAAATAGGTCATCCACCTATCCACAGGTCACTGTCTGATTTAACTAGGTTCTAGGTTGAAAAATTAGAAGATTGCATTGTCAGTAAGTCTTTACCCTCCATTTTTCTGCAGATGTTTGGAGCAACAGTAACATCCAGTGGTCAAAATGTTAATTACATTATATGAGGGCATTGCATGCTGGCAGCATTTTATGACTGCATCTTCCTTGCAATAAAAAAAGCGAGTGAGAGCAAGCCTTGAAAACTCAGGATCGTGCTTACATTGCACAAAAGTAAACGTACACACAGTAAGACATCAACCTTCCTGCAAGGTTGGTGTGTTTTTCCTGCTCATGCCAAGTGAGATGTACTGATCTTTAAGTTTGTAAATAGTAAGATTGAGATCTTTCTGGCTGGATGGATGTCAGTGCACCAGGTCACATTATGAGGCAAGAGGGAGGATGGGGAACAGGAGGAAGGCGCAGTGGCCGTGGGCTGATGTCTGGGGAATGAAGCTCTGAGCACAGGACACTGCAGACTCACTGTGACTCATCCCCAGCTCAGGAACCTCAGGCACCAGGCACAGCTCAAACCAGCGCAGAAGCTATAGATGTCCTGGAAATAGGATGCCAGCACTGCAGGGAGCATCGGTGGAGTTTGAGTCTTACGGCCAGGGAGGTAGGAGGGGGGATGTCCTTAGAGGAAGCAGACACCTACCTGTTCATTGGTGAGGGCACACAGTTTGGAGGGAGCTGGGGGGAATCTGCATTCCTCCACCCCAAATGCTCTTTATCTTCACCTGGGCTGGGGAGTGAGAAATAGGGGCAAAATATGAGTCCCACACCGAGAGGGCAATCCTTGCTTGTGCTTTGTGGACTACAAGAAACAAGTGACCTCAAACAAAGGCTCTGCGTGTACTCAAGGACATGAAGAAGGGAAGTGACTTTCTGCTCTCACCCAGAAGAGGTTTCACTAATCGCACTACGAGTGAGGGAACTGCCAGGTGTTTGTGGGGGAGAGCTGGGTTTAATTTTCCCAGCAACACACGTACTAACCAGATAGCAGGGGCACATTGCCCAGTCAGGAAAACAAGACCTTGAAAACAAGGCAACTAGACCGGGATGTCAGAAATTTAGCAGGTGGTAACCAGAGTTCGACATCTGGGGCTATTTTTTCCCTGGAACTGCAATACAGGAGAAAAATAAGAATAAGGATAAAAAATAAAAATAAAAATTAAAGACACAGCTTTTAGGAGGTCCAATGTTCACACCCTTGTGCTGTGTCAGTCTCAGGGATGCGGAATCCCAGGAGCAAACCTGGCTGCAGCTTTACAGGTGTGCGCAGAGCTCTGCCGTTCATGGACAAGGTGCTTTGGTCTCCCCAGCACCAGCAGACTTGTTTTGCTGCTCTCCTGTAGTCTTCCGGTGCACCCTTGCTCTGTGACCTTGAGGCCACGAAACTTAGCAGGGACAGTTAATGATTGTCTGAGCCCCATTGACGTTTCCCTGCTCCCATGCAAACATTAGCCAAGGTAGAGGCTGCGAGGGCTGTCTCACTTTCTTTTCCCTCCTCCCTTTTTAACTTTAAGAGCAGAAATGTTGCAGATCTCATGCAGAACCATGCTTGCCCAAGGTGCTGGAGAGAGGAATTCTCCTTCGCCATCTTTCCTGATGTGTATGCCTCCCCACAAAAATATCATGAAGGGGTCAGATACTGAGGCATATGTGGGGAGAGCTCACCCCGAGGGCAGGTATGTTATTTAGATTCCAGTGCGCCTCACATACATGCGTGGATGTGCTTTCAAAATTATTTCCTTCAGGTTCATACTATCTGACGTGAAATGGAGCATCTCCACAAACAACAATCTTTTACAGAAGAGCTTCTCACTGCTTCCCTGGGAATGCATTGGGAATTTTCCACCATGTATGTGCTCGGTGCGGTGATGCTCACTGTTGACACTGAGCCCTGTGTGCCACGGGATCGCTCGGTGAGTCTCGGTGGGATACCTGGCACAGGTTACCTTCGCTCCAGTCTTTGGGACAAATTGAAGGGTTTTTCTCTCCCCACACCAGCCAACTGCTCAGGTAGGCCGTGACATTTTCAAACTGCCAGCGGATGGCTGTGGGCATGGCAGCTCTTTATGCTGTGATGGTGTTAGGGCGGCAAATGCCATTGCTTGTGTCTCAAAATCTCTCAGGTGCTTTCTCCATGGGAGAAGGGAGAATGAATGCCGCACACAGCAGGCAGATGTAGTTAACATGAGCACAGGGTCATGTGAACCTCTGACACATGGGCTATGGGCTAGTCCTCATTGGATGGGAGCCTAAAGCACCATAACCTCTCCTTCTGTCTGATGCATTTGAACAGAATCAGCCTTCCTGCTCTCATCCTGAGGCACCCTGTCCTCTCCTACAGAAAGCAATGAAGCCTTCTACTGTCTCATAGAGCAAAACCTGTTTAACTCTCCTCTCTGAAGCTGAGACTGAAAGTGGCTGAGAAAATGAGCCATACATGGTACCTATCAACAGGAAGATTGAGGCAACAGAAAAATATCTGTTTCAAATCATGATTGTGCAATGCATCCTGCACAGCACATGGAAAAGCAAAGGAGAGAGCTCTGCCACAGCTGGGACATGAAGGCTTGGTGACTTTCCAGAGGTTCTGAAGTCCCTTCTGAAAACCTGACTACATGGGATACATTGTATGGGATGCATACATCCCATGCTGCATCACCAAGCATCAGCGGGGCCTGCTGTGCTTTTGGTGCCCCATGAGTATTAAACACTGGGGTACAAAGCCAAGGTAAGTTCATGATCCATACAAAGGCTGCCCTGCAAATGCTTTGGGAATCCTGCTTGGGAAGCCCAAAGTGTTCAAAGAAATATACCGATACTTAAACAAAACACAACTTCAGAGGAAACAGCAGTAAATGCACAAACACTGATAACATGTACTCTGTGGAAACAGAGAGGTTTAAATTAATGGATAAAAGTGATTTACACTGAGCTGATGGAAGGTTGGGAGAGGGCTCACAGCCACAGTGGGCACTTTTTCAGACTGTGCAGGCACCTCTTGTGCCTGGAGCAGCATAGGCCTGAGGGACAAAAACGGGTGGCTCATTCCAGGTTGCTTAGTTTCCATGGTAACAATGCTAAAAATCACATCATATCACATCCAATTCTGGAAAGCCGTGTCCCAAGGACACTGCACAGAAACGCAAGACCCTAGAGGTAGGGAGTCCTTTTCAGATATTCCTCTCAGGTTTCTTGGTATGCTGATATAGGAAAGCACCCTGGCACGAGCATCTGGTATCTAATGGGCTGCACAGTGGCTGCCTGCTGCTTTGCATTCTATTGATTCTTGGCAGAAGCTGCATTGGTTCTGAGTCTATAGGACTAGAAGCCTAATTAGCACGATGAGCAAGGGAGATCATCTGGGTGAGAAGTGCTCATGAAGGCAGGCAAATGGGTGTTGCGAGTTCATACTCTGCAAGCTTTCTTGCCCATTAGATACCATATTCTGAACCGCGTAACAAACAGCAAAGAAAATGCCCTTATGAACAGTCATCAGAACCAGGCACGGTGGGGTGCTGGTGCTCATCACACCGCTGCCTCCTGCCAGGGTGCTCAGCCAAGGGCAACACGGGCATCTCTCCCGACCTAGCAAAAAGGAAGGTCTGTCCAGCAGTGAAAACACCTTGCTAGAGCCCTCTCTGAATCTGAAATAACGTTTTATCATCTCCCCTGTGGCCATGATCAGGTTCCTTGTCTGAACATCAGTCCTGTTTCGGAAGCAGTTCCAGAGTCAGAAGGGTTTGTGGCTTTGCTTTGCAATGTGCTCCTTCCTTGTACTTTGCTTGTTACCAGAATAAGGCCAGCAGTAAATTTAACACCACATAGGGAAAACTCTGCTATCAAAAGCTTCTTAGCACAATAATATTTTAACAGAAAGCAAAATAACTTCCTAAGATTTGCAAAGGTAATAAAATAACCTGGGCTCCCTAGACTGATTTCCTACAGTAATTCCCAGCACAGTCAAATAGCACAATTCACAGCTCTTCTGTCTGTAAACACATTTCAAGGCCATTTGAGTAGAATGAGGTGTGGGTGTTCAGGCCGATTTGTTTAGTCTTTCCCAGCTGGTCCCATCTTCCTTTCTGTCCTTGAGCTTCTCAGCTAGGTCTGAGAGAAAGTCTGATTTCACTCTGGGGTCTCATGCTGAAGTCCTGTTGCAGGGCAGCAGGGGCTCGTTTTGTCCTGCAACACACCTGTGAGCCGTTTTCCAGAATCATCCTAGGCACTTGCAGATGTAACCAGAACAGCCTGTGAGCGACGAGTGATGTAGGAAAACACTTGCAGTCAAACGAAATATTGTGGTTTATAGGTGCCAGAGAAATGTTTCCACTTTCTCCAACGTAAAGTTATTCCCAAACCAAATAGCAATAAAATCTCTTGCCAGGTCTTCAGTTCCACTGGTGTCAGGACACGTACACTGTTTGAACATATCTCTGCCTCTGAAATGCAAAAGCCTTTGGCAGAGTACAAGTAGTGCATCTAAAGATAAGCCCCAGGCCTGCAGGTGGAGCAGTGGAGTCATTGCTTAATAGCATCAGACTCTCCTGACACCTGCAAATTCCCACTTATCCTAAATAGAGGGCCCCCCCAAAAAAAAACCAACCAAACAAACAAAACTGGAGGGCAGCTGTAGTTTGTTGGGAAATATGGTACAACTACTACTAAAGAAAGATGAGCCAAAGAGGAGAAACACTAGCTGCAAATATTAAAAAAATACTTTCCTGAAATAGGTCCTTTATCTAAAAGCCTTGAAAGTAACATTTTATTTCTCCAAAGTTTAAAATTGTCACTAAAGTAGTCATGGGAATGCAACACAAAGGTTTTGTGGCTGCTTGTGATTCGAAACAATATGTAGTTGTTCAAAATCTTTGTACCAGCCCAGGATTTATATTGCTTGTAAAGCTGGTTTAACTAGACTGGCAGAAGGTCAAGGTCTTGCTTTTAGGACTCAAATTTGAGTGTTATCCCGCACAAAGACGTTCCTTCAAGAAAGAAGACTCTGTAGCACAGACTAAGGCTGTTGCTTTTGCTTTTATGAGGAGACACTTTGTGACTGTGTGTTCTGTTAAATGTACCTGGAAGGATTTCATACACTTGTATTTCCCAGGTCGTCTGTTCCTCAGGGAAATTAAAGGAGTAGGGGACTTATGGCAGAGGCTGATAAAATCATGTTCAATGCAGAAAATAAAAGCGGAGAGCAACTTTCTCTTACAATACAAAAACCCAGGAGGCATGAAACAAAACGGTTAAAATAATGGAAAGTACTTAGCGCCGTACAGCATTAAGTTGTGAAGCTCCTTGTCACAGGACACAAGGAGTCTGGAAAGTTCCTGTAAGTTCAAGGAGCAATTGGGCAAAAAGGAAGAAAAACTCATCAAATACTGTTTAATGCAAATCACTGCTTCCATCTAAGGTAGTTCCAAGCTGCAAATGGCTGCAGATCAGGGAAGTATTTTATATAGTATCTCTGTATTTTTCCTGGGTTTATATTCTTCCTTAGGTGTCTTCTATTGTTCAGTGGCTTTACGAAAGTAAAGGAGGGATGGAGATAAGGATCAAAAGATCAAACCTTTAAAATGATGGAATTGCGGAACTTGAACAGGAGCATCCTGAACAGTAGCTGTTGTGCCATGTCAGCGAGCTGCTGAAAACTACCGGTGGGTACTGGCCACTGCTATCAGTTTCCCCTTCTAGGATGCCCAGCCCTAACAACATTAAATGCTCTCTCCTCATCTCAGTCCACCCTAAAAAGGGGAAAAGCTGAATCGCGGCAATGCGTCATAGATGACAAACACTGGGAATTCTTCTATTTCCCATCTCCTTTTTATTTCCTCATTGACTGAAATGTCCCAATTTCCTGAAATATGCAGCTACGACTCCCAGTAATTTAAATTCTTTATTCGTGGTTTGGTTTTTCTGGAAGAGAGAAGAAGGTTCACCATAATGGTCTGCACGCTTCCCCAGCCCCCACCTCTCCCTTGCTTCTGTGTTCACTGAGACCTGGAGTTGAGGAAGGAAGGTTAGTAGGGATGTGGTATTTTCACTCCAATACATACAGGACATATTGTCTCTTTGAAAAGAGGGGAAGAATTCCTCTAAGTCCAATTGGAACCTTTAAGATTTTAGTACCCTTTACTAACCTTGCACCCTTCCTGAGACTAGTCCTTGTTTGTTTTGTAGAATAGCCCTACGCTACCTGGCAGCGGCATGCTCCTCCCTGCAGCGCCAGCTCAATTGCCTGTATTTGCATTGCAGAGGCACCCCAAGACCAAGCAAGAATGGGCCCTTATTGTACACAATCTTGATCCTAAGACTAAATTACAAGACAACTCATAGCCAATTGTTTCAGGCCCTTGGTTCAAACAGGTATCTCCAAGAGCAGAATTAAGTTTTCAAACTGCCAGCACTGGACAAGAGATGCATGAACCTTCCACGCTCAGTTCAAGGTGACTGTGCAAAAACCACGGTGTATTTTATCAGACCAGTGATTGCAGCTGGTATCTCTCAGTCACCACAGATGCAGTCGCTCTCCCTGTTCTCCGCAGTCCTTCACAGCTTGTTCGTGATGTGCCCAGGTTGCCTCCCTGCCGTGGGGGTGCCACACGTGCAGAGTACATTCCTCAGCCTCTCTCCTCAGCGTGGGCAGAGGTTGGAGCGGGCAGACAAGCATACCAAAGGCCAGTTTTTCTAGCTGTCAGAGGAAGGTCATTCTCTCCCCTCCCGGCCCTGCAGAGCTGTAACACAGCCCCACCACAGCCTCCATCGTTTCTCGGGCACAAGCTCCCTAGCAGGGCTCTGGTGGCACTTAAGGTTGCAAGATGTAGCTAAAGGCAAAATTTGGCTCAGGATCTATTTTTGGTCCTGTTCCTTTTCAAGAATATAATCTGTTAAATTAAATAAAACATTTCCTCCTGAATAAACAAACCACTACATATTTTTCTTTTGCTCCCAATGTACCATTTAATTACAAGAGAAGAGGGCTTGGCAACTCCTGCTGAAGACTGCCCCCCGAGCAAACAAACAAGGAAGTAAATGAAAGAGCTTTTCAGGAGGCTATCTTTATATAAGATAGCTACTACTTTTTAACCTAATTTTAAAATTAAGTTTAGGTATAAAGTATCAAAATAGCAGAGTAGAGAATAAGGAATCTTCTGAGGTTAGCAATACCACACTCGGAAATTACAGTTTATAACTGAAACGCATCAGGGGAGAAACTTCAAAGGATCTGACGAAGCCCACCACACAAACCCCCACTCTTTGAAATACCCCCAGATCAATAGCTGCTTGAGAAGAATTATCTGTGTTGTCCGAGAAGGCTGGATACTTCTAGGTCCACTTTTTTTTTTTTCCCCAAAAGAACAGAGGGAGATATTTTTTGCTTTAAGTAATTTTCAAGCCAACGAGATTTGTTTTGCATTTTTTAAAATTCTATAGAATTTGTTCCAGCATCTAGTGCCTTCTTTAAAGCTCAGCTTCCAGGATTTATTCAGTTGTGAGGATTTTAAACCTTTGCTTTACAATAAGACTTTGAAGAAAATTCTCCTTCACATTTGACAAAGCCTGAAAATGGGAAGTCTCAGCCACTAGAGTTAAAAATTTTAAATTCTATAGTCAGATAAAGGCACAATATCTCATTTTATCCCTCAAAACTTATGTGCTGATTTGGGGAGCAATGGGTTTGGGGGTTCAGCCATAGTTTATTTGAACTTAAAGCTAAGGTATTTACCAATTCTCATTGAAAATGTTTTTACACTTTTCCAAGTGAGGAACCTATTCAAAGTAATAAAAATAAGAGGCAAGTTTCATGAAATAATGAAGGAAAACTTAAAATTTAAATATGTATTACAGAGTCCATAATATAACTCTTCCAATATGTATTTCTAAGTACTGAATGATTTTCAAAAGCAATAAAAACTCAGTAACTCTGCCATTATAGGAAACAATATTTTCCTTTTTTAGAGAACAATATTATAAGCTTGTTCATCAAGCTTTGTTTGGAAAGTCTTTTTAGCAGTTTCTGCTCAATCCTGCACACTACTGGCCCAACAGAGCTCAGCCCTTTTTGGAAAAATAAACCCAACCATCGCTGGCTCCAGTTGCCATCATTTCCCCAAAGCGCTTACTGGGAAAAAAGTCTTAAAATTATGGCAGTGATTTCTAGTTAAGTTGTTTTTCTTCAGTTGTTCAAATTAAGTTGTTGCATGGGTAAGACTTCTTGTTTGGTAAAATAGGTAAAAGAAAACAAAAGGATGATTATGCACTGCTGACAATACATACAGCAGCAGAGGAGGAAAGCAGGAAATTATTTTGTTATGTTCCAAAACGCTAAGGTAGAATTGGTACAATCAACCACAAGATATACCAAAAAGTAACACAAGCTACTTTAAAGCTCGAAACAATCAGTGCTTTGAAATGCTGGACTTGGTGTGAAAGAGAAACAAGGAGAAAACAGAATTGGAGTTCTTTTGCTTTGAAATACTTCCCAGTAAAGGTGACTCCCTAATTTTGCCTGCCAGTGATAAGAAAGTATTTAGTGAGCTAATTAACACACCCTTCCCATGAAAACTATCACAATGTAAAATTTCCAGACGGCTATCAAACATACGCCCAGCCCCAGGAGCAGGGGCAGTGGGGCTGGGGAGCCCTGGTACCCCGTCCCATCCCTGCCATGCCGAGGGATGGGACCGGGTAGGAGCAGGGCTGGAGAGCCCTGCAGGGAGAAGGGGTGGCGGAGAGAAAGGAGAGGAAAATGTGTCAGGTTCAAATGAAGAAATAAATTAAACAGGCAGATATGAAAGGGGGGGAGTGCACGCACCAGACTGCAGATGATGTTGCTCCAGTTCCTTGGTTACTCTTTCTTTCACCTTAAAATCACGGAATCACAGAATGGTAGGGGTTGGAAGGAACCTTCAGAGATCATCTAGTCCAACCCCCTTGCCAGAGCAGTTCACCTAGAGCAGGCTGCACAGGAACGCATCCTGGCGAGTTTTGAATGTCTCCAGAGACAGAGACTCCACCACCTCTCTGGGCAGCCTGTTCCAGTGCTCGGCCACCCTCAAAGTAAAGACGTTTTTTCCTCATGTTGAGATGGAATTTCCTGTGTTCCAGCTTGTGCCTGTTGCCCCTTGTCCTGTCGCTGGACACCACTGACAGTATGACCCGACAGTATGCAAAGGTTTGTACAAAGTAATTGCTTTTATTACAGAATTTGAAATAACTGGAAGAATAAGCAACCTCGTGCTTCAGAATAATCCCTCTCTCCCCCAGATATTGCCCCTATTATATTTCCGCAGTACTACAGCTCCGACACCGCTACGGCTGCAACCCATGAGCCAATACCTCCTCCATCATGTGGCCTCCCTTCATTTCTTTGCCTAGCCTCCTGCCAACCCTCATGACCCACTTTGAGGGGCTGCCCACCCCTCAGGCTGGTGCCGGGGGGTTGTGGAGTGCCATCAGTGAAGGTCTGCTAGTCCCACACAGCCTTGGGGACACCTAGAGCAGGGACCCAGGAAAACCGGGGAAACACTCAGTAGGGGACCCGCTGCCGTCAGCCCCACCGTGGCCCAGGTCAGACAAGGAGGAAAAACCATCCATCAGGACTGGGAAAAAGGAGTGAAAAAGCTGCATGAAAAACAGCAAAAGCATTTAAAAACCTGGAGAAGATGAAGGGGGGAAAAAAAGCGTCGAGGCCCTGAGGGCACCTGCAGCCCTGCCTGGCCCTGCCAGCCCCCCAGGGATCCCCACACCTGCCCTGGGCCCAGGACCCCATGTCAGCCCCCTGGGGCCACCAGCCCCTGCCCCAGAGATGCCACAGCAGGGCTGGCCTCTGGTTCCCCACAGCCCAGCCCTGCCCGTCCATGGGCCGCACTGAGCCATGCCCATGTCCTGGCCTGTCCCCATGCCCATGGAGGTGCCTGATGCCCAAGGCTGGTCCCCCCAGCACCCTGCTCCTGGCTGGGGTGGTGGGACAGGCCTGGCTTGGCAAGTGGGTGGGCTGTAAGCCACCCAATGGGGGCAGGAGCCAGCTACTGTGCTCAGCCGTTTGCTCTGGGATCTGAGAAAACCCACTATCCCAGGGGCCCCGAGGTGGCAGAGTCAGAGGGGCTTTGGCACAGTCCTCCAGGACAATCTGGAAGTTATAAGCTGAGCTCCTGTCTTGCCTCTTCCCCACCTCCTGTTGTTCCCGGTGTTTCCTTCCTTGCCCAACCCTTCATTCCTCGGATCAAATCTGTCCTCTGCTGAAAACGAAGCTAAAAAGTTTGTCCCTTCTGAGTCTGTTTTTCCCTCATGGGAACAGAATTGCACGTTCACTACAGCAGTGGAGCTCTAGATGTTTTTTACTCTTTTCCTCCCTATGTAGCCCAAAGGAATGATCATTCCCATCATTAACCACCCTAAAGGCCACACCAAAGGAGATTTTAATATTCTTTGTGGCTTGAAAGGAATGCTATGAGATTTTGTTCAAATGGAAGTGCTAGTAAATACTGCAGATTGTTGATTCTAGCTGCCTTTCCTTTGTTTACAGGGTTTTTAGTAACAGGTAGAAGGTTTATAATGATGGTTGTCGCTTTAGGAATAAGCAGGCTCTCCTCTCTGTATTCTCAGTCTCCAATACACACATTCCACTGTAGCAGGATTATGTTTCCACCTTGGACGCTCTGGCATGTTTATCCCATCAAAGTTGAGCCAGCAGACCACACCTGAGAGATTCAGGAAGTACCATGCTGAAGTCTGACAGAGGATGAAAGAGCACGGATATCTAAGTAAGCACAAATGCCTTCCGAAATGACAGTCTGGACACCTCAGAAGAGGTTGCTAAAGGAATATAAGAAGAACACTGCTCCTTTCTCTCTCTTCTCCCTTGTTTGAGTTGTTCTCCTGTTTCATCAGCAGTATCTCTACTCCAAATATTTTTCTTCTTAACAACACCCTTTCCTTGGGCGTTTTTTTTTTCTAAAACCACAGTATTATTTCTTTGAGAACAAAAGCTCTTAAATTCCCTGGGCAGGATTAGTAAAGATGAAGCTTAAATTATCAAAAGTGCTATTTCATTAGTACAGCGAATAGCAGTATCCCTATTCAACTATGCTACAAGATAACTTTCATTACCCTTGTTTAAGTCCACACTGAACTTTTTGCAGATGCAAGTGTGTAAATTAATATGCAGTTTGGGTCTCTTCTTGTTTTACATTCTCAGCCATAGCTATGCCAACACAGTGCTGCTGATCAACGCATATTTCATAGGTCATATTTAGCATGGCCTTGCTACTCTCTCCCATTAATTTTTTTTTTTTTTATTTCCTTTTTCACAGGAGAACATGGAGCCTAGCACTCTAGCAGCATAAAGTGAGGCCCTTTCCCTTCTATGTCTATGTACTCTGAAAGTAAACTTCGGCAATATTTAAAACTATGGTCTCAGAGAACAGACCACAGCCTCCTCACCAGCTCTAATTAATCCCTGTGCAATTCCGAGATGATACAGCTCAAGGCCACACCTGGTGAGTACAAAGGAGCCTCAGTTAAATTGAATGAGGAATGGAAAGGTGGTGAGTGTCTTTTATGGTATCCAGGACTGGGGGGAATGTGGAGATCTCTGCCAGCGGGTTTTCCAGCTGTACCTTTAGGACTAACTTAAATTCTTTTCCTTTATATGTCTGTAGAGCTGGTCTGTACTTGAGACATTATATCAGTCCCCTTTGGTGCCAAAGCTCTAAAGAGCTCCAACTCTACAG
The DNA here is from genome assembly GCA_013396915.1 of Stercorarius parasiticus. NCBI lineage: Eukaryota > Metazoa > Chordata > Aves > Charadriiformes > Stercorariidae > Stercorarius > Stercorarius parasiticus. The sequence continues at coordinate 418,834 of VWZL01002232.1, forward strand.
CAAGCTGCAAGGTGTAATAGGGACATACTCTTAATCGGTGCCTGCTGCCCAGCTTTCTCAGCAATTTGGTGGTATGTCGTTCCACCCCGTAGGTGATGTCTCAACACAGCTGAAGCTTCACCATGCTGCGCTGCAGGCAGCTCTGTTAGTTTCTAGCTCTACAGGCTGTCAAGCGCATTTCTATCTGCTTTTCCTTTCCTGTCTCCCTGTGCTCCATTTCAAAGCTGATGCTTGTGGATAGACTTCTCTGTCTGTCATCCTTGAAGAGGATGAAACCAGAGTAGTGGGTTCCCTGCAGAAATCAGAGGTGAAGGTTAAAGAAAAGGTAAGCTTTAGTCCATACCTTGTTAAGCCATAGTGTATTCGAGTTTTAAAAAGACTGGGTTTGATCTGGGATGTAGTTTAAACGTTGACTTGTTAGGGCACAGGGCTTCCAAGTGACAAGAGACATAGTTGAATTTGAGCTTTATGTGCCATGAGAACCTCCCCACCACTTCCAGTTTTCTGAAGCTAGATAAATCCTCTCAGAAGCCTGTGTTTGCAGAGGCTTTTGGCTTGGCACAATGATTTAACTGTATTTGCCTGTGTAAGTTTTATCTTCTGTTTGTTTGTGCAGTATTTTAATGGCTTTGACTTTGTGACTTTCAGGTGCCTAAAGTGCTGCAGCAGATGGGCACAATAACGTTTTTATTAGAAAGCCTTGCCAATTTAGGTTTTAATTCAGACTTTTCCAGTTGCTGATCTGTGGTCCAGTGACTGAACTGGATGCCTAGTGCATTTTCTTTTATATAGGTGAAAACAACAGGACAAATCCCACACTTTCTGTTTGGGAAAGACCCGAAGTGGGCCTCTGAGAGCCCACATACAACCACAGTAACATCCCTCTAGAAACATAACTCCTATGTAAGGGCCTGCTATGTGCCCACCAGTGCGCCTGCTTTATAAAGGATATGAACACCCAAGCTTTACAATCTGCCTCTTTGCTCACAGGTCCCTATACAATGAGCCTTCCCGTTTCATCAATATAAAGTTCCCCAACCTTAGTCCTGAATGCTGTAAAGTGGGAACTGGACCAGGGACTGTAGAGGGACCTACACTGTTCCCTTACTGACCTGGTATAAATGGCAAATAAATGCTAAGCAGCTTGAAGCTATAGTACTGGGTTTATGCGTGCTTTGTTTGCTAGAAATACTCTTCTTAAGCAGGATCCCAGGCTGGCCTGATGCAACGGTGCCCTGGCTGACAGGGAGTTTGAGCTGAGGGAGAGGAAACCCAGCACTGGATGACTTCAACTTCCGTGATTAATTTTGAAGAGATTTAATCTAAATTGTCTCCAGTCCTACCTCACAGGTACAGCTTCAAGGAGGTATCCCAGGCTTTCCAGTTTCATTCAGATGTCACTTTGGCTTCTACGTTTTAAAAAGTTTGCCGAGCTAATACCGTTACTTTATCTAGGCTAGCAAGTCCCTTTTCATGTAAGCAAGGGATTAATCAAAGGGTTATCTCATTAGCATAGCTGCTATTAGCTTTCCAAACAAAATGAGTTGCACCAATCAAAGTACTTTTTTGGCTAATATAGCCTCAAAAATGACAAAGTTTCCCATTCTCACTGCATTTATTGGGTATATTATTTGTCCATATCCACACCAGTACCATAACAGTGATAAACATGTCAATGGTAGACCCAGACTTGGTCTTGCTGCATTTAGCAGAATGCCTGCGAATTCTCTGCAAATTCTTCCCATTCATTACAGCAGATATTGTACGGAAAGGAAGAGCAAACCAGTGAGCACATTAAGATTCATCTCTTTGTGCTTAACCTGGGTACCATACAGCATCCTTTTTTTATTTTTTTAGCTGCCAGCTAATTCTCTCCCACAATCAGGTGACTTTATAAATTTTTCATGTGTGATAGTAAATCATGCTTTGCATTTATTCAATTATGTTTTTTCCTTATGGCAAATAGTTGCTTAATAGCAACTTTTTACAAGAAGGCGTTCGTCTTTTTAGCCCAGGTTAACATTTCACAAATATATAATAAGTGCAGAGATTCCCCTCTGAAATTTCCCTGAAAGAGAAAAATTTAAAATCACTCAACTAAAGACAATAGAAAGTCTGAAGCTAAAGGTGAGGGAACAAGAGGAAATAAATTAAACAGCATGGTCAGCATATTCCTTAGCATGGTTGTACAATGTAACAGAGTCGTAGGAACTGGCCCTGGCATTTGTCAATGCTCATGTTGCTTTGTCCCATATTCCACAGCAGTATTTGCTAGTAACTCATTAACAGGACTCACATTCTCAAGGCATGGAAACACCTTTTTTAGCTCCTGACATTGTAGACATATCTTGAATCAATAGAGCTGGCCATTTACTGCAATAATCGGAAATAGTGTGGAAGGTAATTGCTTCACAGCAAATGACTTTGCATAATTTGATAATCACTAGGTCCCAAGCATGACTCTTGCTGTTAATCCATTGTGATTTATTGTCCATTTCTACTCTATTTATCATTACATTATTGTTCCAAGGTTCTTCTTGATCTTTGGTTTGCAGAGCCCAGCTGCACATTTCATTGCTGGCAGTTTAAAAAAAAAAAATAAATTAGATTAAATGTCAGTTGAAATGCTGTGCCCAGAGAATATGTTTCATTTGTACTGTGTCTGGAGGGTTTCCTGGGCAGTCGTCAGTTATCCTTCCATTTTTCAGTCCCTGTGGTAAGTCAAAGAGAGTATGTCAGTAAAACTCTCTCTGGAGTAACAGTGATTAGATTTTACTTCACTTCCAAGTCTGGCTAGAAATACATAGCAATGTGCCTCTTCATTGTGTAGCTGACGGTTATTGAATGTTTGTCAGAATGTTTTGAAAAGATACTATTATTCAGTGCTTGTGTTTTCCATGCTTCTTGGGGTTTAAGAGTTGTTAGATTCAACTGCTTTTGGACAGTAAATGAAGACAGTGCTAGCTGACCTGCATTTCGTTCCACTATGTTTTAATATTTTAATTCTGTTAATATTTCCCAAGTGAGAGTTACGCCTTGGAGATGCAGGCAAGAGCCCTCAGGTTCTGCTGCAGGTGAGGAGAGGGAAGAGTGGCCACAGAGCAGATTCCTACGCAGCTTGCCCAGAGCTGCAGAGCTGGCAGTGGGATCTATGCACATCCCAGGGGACCGGGCAGGACATCCCCAAAATGACTCTTTGCTTGGGGCTTCCTGCCCAGAATTCCCACAACGTGTTTTCACAATTGTCATAGCTGCGTATGAAATAAGACTTTGCATCAACAAGGAGGAGAGAGAGCTTCCCAGTGCCAAGGTGGCAAGGATCGGCACAAGGGCCTTGAATAATGCTCTTTTCAGCCCAAAGGCTACGGTACTTTTGTTGGGTTGTTTCATAGACAGTAAGGCAGGAGGTGCAGATGACAGCAACAGTGCTAAGTAACCTCTGATGAGGCTCCACCTATTTGTCTTTAAATAAAGCTGGAATATCTGGAGCTGAGCTACGTAAAGCCTCAGAACAGAAGGAGGCAACATTTCCATCAGGTTGGCCTAAATGAACCTCAAAGCTGTAGGATGACACTCTCCACTGATATCAAAGCACAAGCAGCATTCTAGCCTTTGAGTGACTTGAGTAGTGAGGATCAGTCACCATCCCAGATGGTGACCTGTTAGCTGAACTACTAGCTGGGTTACTTAGTCAATGGGTTACCTCTAAAGTTAGAGGAGGAGAAGGCATCTTCTCCCTCATGCGGTCAGAATGGCAGGAGGTTTGCCCAACTGGTGTTTCATTTCCCTTTCTAGTGAATGCAGTTTTCCTTGTCTTATGCACAGACTCCTGGCCTATGTTTGGGAATGTGTGGCCATTAAAAGTGCTGAGAAAGATAGGTAAAGCCTAAAACTGTAGGCATTTGTTTTGAAAGAGATTCTTTCTGCCTAAGTGATACCTTTGTTTCAGCTGACAATCCAGCAGAAGGCTTGCCCATGCTTTGCATGCTTGACAGTTTTTGTGGCTAAACACCATTTTACATGGTATCAATACATCATCAGGAGCATACTCAGCTTTTTTCCTTGACCTTCTGTACTTCCTGTTCCCGTTTTTGTAAGTAATTTCAAATATTGCTTCTGGTTATGTTCCATTTATATTCAATGTATTCCTCACATCATTGTCACTCATACTGGCTAACTATGGAACTGAGAATCAAGATTTTTCTTTTTCAATGAAAGTGCATTTTAAGCCTCCTTATCTATCACTTATTAATTGGATTTTCAGCATTACCTGCAACCCGCAGTTCCTTTTTCTGTATTTACTCATTGCATGGTATATGCAAGTTGCAAGCTACGGCTCAAGAAGGGATTTTCCTACAGTGCAGCTAATGATAATTTGTGACTTCTGTGGATTTCAGGTAAACCCTGTATCTCTTTCTGATAAAACTGTGGCATAACAATCACCAACAGTAGTGGAGTTGCATCCACAGCCTCAGATGTCCCTATGGCTTTGCTTTCTATCCCTTTTTGAAGCAAATAGTGTCACCGCCATGGTGTCACCACTTTCTGGTAGGATGGGCAGCATTTCCCCTCTCCTTCTCCCCTCATTCTGAAGCTGCTGGAAGAATTCTTCCTCCAGGCCTGCCTGCCAAGAGCTGGTCTTGTCACCACTTGTTGTCCTCAGGCTTGATACAACTGCCCATTTTCCTGAGGGATTAGAGTCTAAAGGTGACAGTTTCATCACCCAGAGACCTCCAACTGGCAGGCAAGTCTGTCACTAAATATATCATTTTATATCCTCTGCCACAGTCATTCTTTTTGCCATAAATGTACCATTAAGCAGGGTGTTTAAAATGGACTTCATTTATGTTTTAAACAGAAGATTTATTGCTGCACATACCAGCAAACTTTATGGAGCAGTGAACACTACCATTGTCCTGTGGACACAATCTGCAGGGTCAGTGGGTTTCCACAGAGGACCCTGTAGGAAACAGGACCTCCATCAGCTATGCTCAAACAGATCTGTGTCCTCAGAGCTCATTTATGTGAAAAAGGAACATCCTACTTGAATCATAGAATAGTTTAGGTTGGAAGGGACCTTAAAGATCATCTAGCTCCAACCCCCCTGCCATGGGCAGGGACACCTCCCACTAGACCAGGTTGCTCAAAACCCCATCCAACCTGACCTTGAACACCTCCAGGTGCCCCAGATGGGGCATATACAACTTCCCTGGGCAACCTGTTCCAGTGCCTCACCACCCTCATATTGAAAAATTTCTTCCTGATATCCAATCTAAATCTGCTCTCTTCCAGTTTGAAGCCATTACCCCTCATTTTACTACTACATGCCCCTGTAAAAAGTCCCTCTCCAGCTTTCTTGTAGGCCCCCTTCAGACACTGGAAAGCTGCTATAAGGTCTCCCCAGAGCCTTCTCTTCTCCAGGCTGAACAACCCCAACTATCTCAGCCTGTCTTCATAGGAGAGGTGCTCCAGCCCTCTGATCATCTTCATGGCGCTCCTCTGGACCCACTCCAACAGGTCCATGTCCTTATGTTGGGGGCCCCAGAGCTGGACACAATACTCCAGGTGGGGTCTCACCAGAGCAGAGTAGAGGGGTAGAATTGCCTACCTCGATCTGCTGGCCACGCTTCTTTTGATGCAGCCCAGGATGCGGTTGGCTTTCTGGGCTGTGAGTGGATATTGCTGGCTCATGTTGAGCTTCTCATCCACCACTACGCACAAGTCCTTCTCCTCAGTGCTGCTTTCAAGCCCTTCTCTGCCCAGCCTGTATTTGTGCATGGGATTGCCCCAACCCACGTGCAGGACCTTGCACTTGGCCTGGTTCAACTTCATGAAGTTCGCACAGGCCCACCTCTCAAGCCTGTCACAGTCCCTCTGGATGGCATCCCTTCCCCTCAGTGTGTCAACTGCTCTACACAGCTTGGTGTCATCAGCAAACTCACTGAGGGTACATTCAATCCCACCAGCCATGCCAACAAAGATGTTAAATATTATGGGTCCCAGTACCGATCTCTGAGGAACGCCGCTCATCACTGCTCACCACTTGGACATCGAGCCATTGACCACAACTCTTTGAGTGCGACCATCCAGCCAGTTCCTTATCCATCGAGTGGTCCATCGGTCAAATCCATGTCTCTCCAATTTAGAGACAAGGACGTTGTATGTGTCCTCCCTCCTTCTCCAACGCCCATTTCATTTGTCCCCCTTTCAGGTAGTGATCAGGCTTGGGCTGTGTTGTCCAAGCCCATCCCACTCTAGCAGACGTGAGTTTGTTACTAAGCACTCTTCCCTGTTGGACTTACACTGCCTAGGTGAGTAAAGCACAAAGTTTAAAACCACCATGGTAAGATCTGACCATGAGAGTCTGACCCAGCTGACATACACTTGAGAGGAGTCTGGCTTTTAGGGCTGTAACTACATGAATACAGTTGACAGGAAAGAAAAGTCTGGAAATGGCTGTCTTGGAGACATCTATGGGAAAATGAGCATTTGGTCTTGAGAAGGACTACCCTGGACTAGATCAGGGTAAAACTTACCAGGTTAAACATGATTTATCTCACTGAAAAGTATTATATCATGTGGGTATGACTTTTACTTTTCTTTGAAACAGATGGGGTCTTCCCAAGATAACCTACTTGTGGCCAAATGACAAGGGTTATATTTAGTGTTATACTGAAAGTGAACAGACAGCGAGATTCCTTTAGAGCATGTTATATTATGACTGAATTATGTCAGTAACAGTTTGTTGAATCTAAAACTAAAATACATTTTGCTGGGGCTTGTCAAGAGAGCTATGAGCCAGGATATGATTTGCACAGTCACCCCTGAAGCAACCTGAGCTATGTGACTATCTAACACGTATAGCTTTGGCCTGTATTTTTAAACAAAGCTTTAATATTCTTCATGTTTTCTGAGTGACAAGATCTTGATAGTTCTGCAGAGCAATAACTTGGCATGCCAAACAAAATTGCACCTAAGGAATCCTCTTGCTGATGAATAGTGTTGCGAGGAGTCATGAGTGATGTTTGTAGTGCTCTGGTAGGTCACACCTGAAGGTGCCCCTTTGGGCGCTGCATGAAGAAGCTTTGAACTTATGCACCCACTGCGGATCCTGGGCACATCCTGTACTCTTTGGCATGACACTTTTCTTGTAATTCTTTGCAAGCTGCCCTGCAGGGCCCTTCTAGTATCATCTCCTCCACCACTCTGACTTACTCATACCATACATATGGAGTGATGCAAGGGTGGGCAATATCCACTAAGTCCTTACAGCAATACAGGGGGAAAAGTTGCTCCTCCATACTAGCAAGGAGATAGTTGTCTGGAGTAGTAGCCTCCCGGTGCAGTGACCCCAAAACCTGAATGCATTTGTGTTGACCTGCGTGTAAGCTACAGAGGGCATCCACCTCAGAGGTTCAGCCTAAATCAGAGTCTGTATGGATCAGAAGGCTCCAGGTTTCCTGTGTGGGACAAGATACTATCTCAGGTATTCACAGGCATGTGGTACAGGTACGTACAGGAACAGGTATGTTTGCAGTACAGCTTTGGTATGGCATAGTTCCCCCTCACCACCTCCAGTTCTGGATAAATGCTCTCAGGGGTGCTCAAAGAGGTTTTTTTTTATTTTCTAAGCACGGAAGACTTTGGCCAAAGAAACCACAGTATGAACACATTACAGATACCTCCATACAAGAGGGAATATGCAGCAAGGAGTGGGTGCCCTGTGGCAGGGAGCTGGCAACAGGCTAGCAGGCAGTGTGGCATGAGGTAGGCATGAGGACAACAGAGCAGGCAGAAGGGCTGCCCCTTTCTGCCTTGACCACTTGCTTGGCAGACTGTGCTCAAGCCACAGCCCCTGTCCCTGGAAGCCCACCTGAAAGGATGCAGTGCCAGCCTTGCTACCTGCTTTCAAAAGTTGATTGGGCAGGAATGAAGGCTCAGGGGACTGAGGCTTTGCAGGGACTAAGGCTGAGAGGCAGCCAAAGATGGCCCCTGGTGGGAGGCAGGGACTGATGAGTAGATGGCTGGTCCTTACCATGGCTGGTCATGGACCCCAAATTGTCCTGTTTTGTTTGTCCCCAAGATATGACCTGTCATTGTAACACAACCTGCCCTGAACTGTGTTTTGATGTATGCTCACAGCCCCAGCTGGGGAATGCCCAGCCTGGGAGACACACATCTTCACATGGGTGGCGTGGGACTCATCCAGCATCGCAGCTAGAAGATGGCGGGCATGGAGGACAGGGCCATGGGGTAAACACATGGGCTGGAGCAGCAGGAGTAGCTAGGCTCCACATGCCACAGCAAAGGATTTGTAGGCAAGTAAAGAGCCCTTCTGCTGAGGTTTCCTTTGCCTGTGCACAGTGCACTTGGGAATGCTGGTTCACAGCTGTGCTGGTGCCTGTACAAAATAGGGGGCAAGCCAGGCCTGCCTCCTGTGCTGGGCAGGGAACGGGAAGAGACATGGGGGAAACAGCTGAGCAGGCACAAGACTCAGCATGTATGGTAGGTGCAGAGGAACATGGTATTAAGCCTATGTAAGCACACAGTGCTCGTCATCTAGGGGAACTAGCTGGTTGGTGTCAACACCAAGTGCCAACACAGCCCAAATCTGTCTAGCAGCCATCTGTCAGGGAACCAAAATTTTGCAGCTCAGTTTTCAGTGTTGGAGTTTTTAAGCATGGAAAGGCAGATAGTGTTTGATAGCCATGGAGGAGGTGTGAGCTACAGAGGTTGCAGATGAGCTACAGTGAGTTGCTCACTGGGCAGTTTTCTCCTCCTCAGTGCACAGGACTGAGGTAAACTTCAGGGGGGGACCAGATCTTACAGCTTTTCCATAATGACTTTGGTGTGAGGTTCTCCTGCAATGTGCAGGAAGCCCCCCTCAGGGCTGTACTGTATTGTTAGCGTATTCTGTTGCTAGCAAAGTAACAAGGTTGCATCTGGGTGAGAGCCCAGCTTCCTGCCTGTGCCATGGAGAGCAATAGATGTACTGTGGCACCTAAAAATAGTGACCTTCAAGTGATCTTAAAGGTCAAGACCATGTGGACTGTCAGAAAGCCTCAAAGACACTGCAGCAGGAGGATCGTGAGGGTGCTATAAACAGGCTGAGTCCAGCCCTCTGCTCTCATAGCAACCATGTCATAGAAGTCCCTGCACAAATCCAGCAAGCTTACTCCTAAATTAGCTAGATTTCTGTTCCCACCCTTCTGTTGTAAAAGGCTGTTGTAAAATATGTTAAATGTCATGCAGCCTAACAAAACAACCCAAACAAACTCAACTTTCAACAGGAAATTCTGTGTGTCTCCCACGTTTTGCTGAAAGTAACGTTTAGAAGGACTACACCTCCAGCATCCTGCCTGCCCAGGGAAGTTTGTCATTTGCAAGGAGATACAGGGAGGATCGTTGTCACAGAAAGTTTGCCTGTTGGCTTCACTCCAAGGCTTTAAAACGGAAATCTTCATTTAGATCAATAACATTCCATAGAAACACAGGCTTGGTTTGCAAGGTACCAAAGCAAACTTTGGGAGGAACAATGGGCAGGGTGCTCAGTAGTTGATCCTTGTAACTGCAGTACAGACGTCTCAGACCTTCCTGCTTGGCTGCTTTCTGATCACTGAAGACAAACCTTGACCTGGATATGCAAACAGAAGCCAGTTCCAGGTCTAAGATGCTGCTTAGAGACAGGTTGGTGACTTCCCAGACATGTCTGCTGTTGGATCCTGCTCCACCTGGATTCCTGTGCATGAGGGGTCAGATAGAACAAAAAGGAGCTGATGCAGCAGGTGCCAGCTTTCCAACATGCTCCTATTATACAACTGTTTCAGTCAGCCAGTGTTCAATGGCACTGTGGGTTTATTTCTAGCAAGAAGAGAAAATTATTATATGGGTAAGGTTTTTCTTGGTTGCTCAGTCCTGTTTGTTTACAGGGAAGTGCCTGTGTCCCCAAAACAACCTGGAAATGAACAGCACGCAGTTGTGTCACTCACTCTTTCCGAGACAGCTTTTCCTCTCAGCTCTGCTTGCCCAAATTTTCTGTCTCCAGGAGATCTGTCCCAGGGCAAATCTCTCCATAACTTTTTCTTATTTTTCCTGGCTTCCAGCCTCTAATATGCTTCCAACAGCCAACCTGCTTTCCTCAGCATTTGCAACTCATTCCATCAGGCCGGGTTTTAGTTCCTGATACTCTTTCATGCCATGTATTATATAAGTTCCTACTCTTTTTAGCTATCACGGCCTTCAGAGGCTGTTTTTCTCTTTCCATTTAACTTGGAGAACCCCTGCACAGATTACCCACTATTCTTAATGACGTCTGTGCCTTTCGTCTGTAGAAGGTTATTTGATTCGAGATTGAAATAGCCCCTATTAGAGTAGTACGATACACTTTTAATCATTTGTGTGAATGGTAACTAAAGGCCAGATCCAGCAGGGCTCAGGAGAAAGTTTACAGTGGAATATTATTGTGAAATAAGCAGAAGTATGTATTGCTGCACACTAATTATTCTCTGCTTCCTCCTGTGTTGTTCTTAACATGCAGTGAGTTCAAAGAGGTTTCAGTTTTGAAACTTCAGGTGCCCTAAAATTATATTCATTGCAACCTGCTCCACCTCCACAGCTCCACCTAAGCCAGGAAATTCCTAATTTCAGGAGTTGCTTTCATTTTCTCTCCTACTTTATCCTGTCACAAACTCCTAAAGTGCTGCTTCAGAGCTCTGCCTTGACAGTGGAGAGCAACTCGGCACTTACCTAATGAAGTGCCTGGGTTTGAGAAATCAGGTTCTTCACACCCATACCCGCGCAAAGGACACCATCTGCTCGGAGCACGCCTCGCACACCCACAGGATGGGCTCTGTACAAAGGCATTCCCGCTCCCTCTCACGGAGCACATTTCTCCGTGCAGAAAATGATGGATGGGCCAGGGAGAGGAGGAGGACCTGCCAAGCTGGGCAACAGGAGCACTTTGAGACCCAAATTTTCTACGTAACTCTGATTCTCTGAGGTAAACAGAGGCATTTGGTTATATAGCCTATAGATATTGCTGCTCATATACAGGTATCTAATAAGGGCCCGACTGTACTGATGCAAGGTAGTTGGGATTTGCCAGAAATGTCGTCTCCCGTGTACTCCTGTGTTAACGGATTGCTGGGAGAGTTCAAAGAGTCAGCGATTATGCAGCTAAGGGGAAGTGAAGCAGACGCATATTAAACTTTTTGAGATGTTTTTCTTACCAATCAATAAAGTGCTGATTCTCACTCTTTCCCATAGCCAGGAGACTTGTTATTCACCTACCTGCTAATATTTGATTTGCACTTTACAGAGATAGAATCTTTTTTTTTTCATGCAGCCATTGGATGATTTCTGAAGAGGCAGTTGAATGCTGGTGAAGGTGAGAGCTAGCTGTAGGCCAATAGTAAGTGGGAAGCAGAAAAGAATTTCAGCCCAAGCAGCCTGCAGTGACCTGAGAAAAGGGCTCTGTCTACATGACGAGTAATGCAGCATAATAGGAGCGGATTGGCAGAGTGAAACAGTTCATGCTGAAAACCTGACATCTACATTAGGTGCCTTTTAGGAGGGTTACTTAAGATAAGCTCTTGTCTGGTCCAATGGACTGAACACGCACTTGTGGTTCAAGCACATCAGATGTGCTCCTGGAGCACATCTCATGGTTTAATTTAATCTGAAAGGAGTCTAGCTTGCAGACTCCAAGCATGCTACACCGCATACAGTAAGTGGGGACAACTGGACAATTTTGTTTCAAAAGCACATTCCTCAACTAAAACACTAATGTAGATAAGGTGAAAGACTGCTTGAAATAGATTCAATTTAGACTAAATGAAGCAAAGTTTGCCTTGTGTGATGCATAAGAACAACGAAGCTGCAGGTTCACAATAAATTGCAGCTGACAAAAAAATATATGAAACGAGTATACAGTTTCTTCTTCTTTCTGCATCCCTCTACTTCTTTCCTGGTATACCACAAAGGAAGCGTGGGTGCTTAGCTCTGCATTCTGCATGAAGCCAGCCATCTAGAAGTTAGATATTGCAATGCAACCATACAGCATCTAATAATAAAAACTTTTGATTTAAATTAAATATTATCCACCTCATATTTTAAACAGGGGAGAGCCAGATTTTGCTTTCAGTTACTCTGAATGCATACTGGAGCAAGACTAATTCTATAAATATTTAAATAAAACGTATTCATTAAATTAGTTTTCCTCCCAGTCTTTCTATTTACTTCTATATGCTATCAAAAGTTCCATTACGGATTCAGCTCAGTTTTTCCCTGGAGGCTGCAGCCACAATAATATTGTTTGATGTAAATAGGTTGTGGTGACTGAATTTTTTACTCCAGTAAGCATATTGCTTGGAACATGCTGCTTACTCCCATGGTCCAAAAAACTGCGAAGGAATGACTCATACCTGACAACTGCTACTGATCTCATTTCCCTTACTCAAACTCCACAGTTTATGTACGCTTCTATTTTGAATAGTAGGATGTGTGAACGTGTCTCCAGGCTTTCTTTATTCAACGTTAGGAGCAAAGACGGGACTTTCTTTCCTTTCTTTTAGTGGACTGGTGCTCATCTCTCTAATGTTGAGTCCATTTACAAGAACAAAATGGAAGTTTTAACTTCAATTTATCCCACAGCAGCTGCACGTGGTATTTTTAGAACTGCTTTCTGAGCATTTTTGAGAATCTGTCTTGCACTAGCCTAGATTTTAAGGAGTTATTTACTACACGTATGCATTACCCACTCTGAGCCGCTTGCCTCTGTGCATAAAGATTTACATGCACTTGACATGCTTCCTTCCCAGGATGTAACTAGGTTACTGTTGTGGTCTTCCCCTGCTAAAATCAGCCACAAAGATTTTATGTTGCAATAATCCTTCTCTGGTCGTGTTTATTTTAGTGGTTCTCCCATTGCCTTCCCCCGTGGCTTTTGCACTGTGCATGACCAGCTGACGTGTTGGCCTGTGAGCAGCCCTGCTCTGGGGTCACTGCGATGGAAGTCATGGCACTGTGCCAACCTTGGCACAAATGCTGACACAAATGTAAATGCACACTCCTGCCTCAGGAATAAGTACATCAGACTTCATCTTCCCCCTTGCCCTGTATTTCTGCGTTGTGTTTCCACCTGGAGCCACTAAGATGGCTTCAGAAAAGCAGGTGATGCAGGGAGCTGGTATTTTTGAGAAGCAGTAAAGAAACTGGCCAAGCAAGACTATAACTGGGCTTCCATATGGTGCCCTAATAACCCAAGGCTATGAAGATGACTTGGAAACCTGAAGGGAAAACTATTCATGGTTGAGCCCATATTACGCGCTGGACTGGGTTTATCGACATGAGTTGCATACACTAATCCTCACCTCAAGCATTCCATTTAGCACTGAGCATTTACTTTTCCGTTTCCATTGTCATCCTATACCTCAACAGTTATTTTCTATCAAGATTTCAGTAAAATCTATAGCGAAAGCTTTCATCATCCAAGCTAGGAGAAGATAACCAGGTTCTCTTAAAATAAGACATGGTTAGCCGGTGCTCCTTATCCCACATTGTTCACCATGCTAGCAAAGTCAGCCATTAGGGAGAAGAAATGAGAATTCATGCATTTTCCAGGCAAGCTGCATTAATATTATTAAATCCACAACAGGACTAACCAGGCTTTGGTGCAAAGTACCAGTTTTTATCAACGACCTCCAAGGTTTTGTACAGGAGAGAAGGGCAATTCCACACAAGCAATGACATAAATAACCTCATGAGGAGGTTACAGACCTTACTCATGCAATGGCACTTGTCGTTTCATAGAATCATAGAATAGTTTAGGTTGGAAGTGACCTTTAAAGCTCATCTAGTCCAACCCATCCTGCAATGAGCAGGGACATCTTCAACTAGATCAGGTTGGTCAGAGCCCTGTCCAATCTGACCTTGCATGTTTCCAGAGATGGGGCATCTATTTCATGAGGACAACCCAGATGTGGGCTGCCTACACAGGCAATGATCCTTCTGATATGCAACGACAACACTTTTCTAAAAGAGACTTCATAACTTCTTTGCCAGCTGTCGTGCTCAGAATGGCATTGCAAAATATCAGGTAAGAGGGAAATTTGTTGGACACAGTAGCTACATCATCAAGGCATCACAGAAAGCTCCATCTCTCTGGGAAACCTGTGCCAGTGTTTCACCACTCACATTGTAAAAAATGTCTTCCTTACATCTCATCTGAATCTACCCTCTCTTAGTTTAAAACCATCACCCCTTGTCCTACCACAACAGGCCCTGGTTAAAAAACTCTCTCTATCTTTCTTATACTGTTAAGTATTGAAAGGCCGCAACAAAGTCTCCCCAGAGCCTTCTCTTCTCCAGGCTGAACAACCCCAACTCTCTCAGCCTTTCTTCATAGGAGAGGTGCTCCATCCCTCCGATCACTTTTGTGGCCCTCCTCTGGACCCGCTCCAACAGGTCCATGTCTTTCCTGTGCTGAGGGCTCCAGAGCTGGACACAATACTCCAGGTGGTATCTCACCAGAGTGGAGTAGAGGGGCAGAATCACCTCCCTTGACCTGCTGGCTGCGCTTCTTTTGATGCAGCCCAGGATATGCTGCAGGGCTGCTCTCAATCCTTTCATCCCCCAGCCTGTAATGATACTGGGGGTTGCCCTGACCCAGGTGCAGGATCCTGCACTTGGCCTTGTTGAACCTCATGAGGTTCCCATGGGCCTCTAGCCTCTCTAGGTTGTCCAGGTCCCTCTGGATGGCATCCCATCCCTCAGGTGTGTCAATTTATTGCAAAATGCTCCACTAGAGCAGCTCCAATTGACCTACCTCCATGAGTTTATCAGTAGCAGTTGGCACTTAGACATTTCCACATAGTAGGGACCACACACTTTGATCATGGATGTCTCATGTTATGTGCTGACCCTGTGGCATTCATGCAGGTTTGCAGAAAAATGGTGCTGTCACTGCCAATCATACCAACTCTTAACTAGAACCATATCTCACCACATCTGTCGTCTTCAAGATTAATTTGGTAGTGAAACATGCCAAAAGTTGTCCAAAAGGGAACATGGAGGGACCATTCAAAGGAAGGAGAAGATAGAAAGAGTCACACTGTACTATGCAGTAGTCCCATTTGAGCCCAAGCTCATCTCCTGTCCATGCTGTTTGGAAACAAACCTATTACTTAGACAGAAGCTAACACAGGCCCAGCTCAGAGGAGGTAAAAAAAGATAATATTTTTGCAAAAGCTAAGTGCATACCCATTTGAAGGGCGTCCTAGGTTGGGAACGGTGGTTACAGCTGTGCTAGTAAAATAAACATGCCAGGAACTGTCTCTTCATGTGGAAGATAGCTGTGTAGGATGACTTACCTCCATGCAGTTAAAGTCTCTTACCCAGATCTTATTCAGATCAGGGTGGCCACAGGGAAAATGTCTGCTCAGGATTTGAGCCATTTGCTGATCTGCTCTCAGGAACCGCTTGGGATAGCACAAACTGGGCTGGACCAAACCGTGCCTGCACCATGCTCCCAGTGTAATGGTGTGGACAGTCGTGCTCCAGGGCCCAGAAACTGACGGTTTTCTCTTTGTGGTGTAACTACTGTGTCCGACTGGGTTGGACAGCTGGGTTGCCCTCATAAGTGGGGCTATAGAAGACCAAGCTACAGGCACCCTATAGTGATCAATGTGGACATGTAGAGCACACAGCAGTGAACAACCTCAGCTTGCTCCTTGAGCGTGGATCAGGAAATAAAAAGATAGCCTGAGTGATGATGGGCAAGGCCTTCTGGAGAAAAAGAAGAAAGGAAAATGGGGAAAATGAAAAGGGGGAAAGGAAAAGGGGGAAAGAAATGAAGAGGCAGCAAGGAAGACCTAAAGAAGACAACGCACTGAGAACTCTGCTACAAACAATGTTAAAAAGATTAAAGAACTGGCATGATATTCAGGCTTTAGACAAGTATCTGCAGATGCCGTGGTGAGAGCTCATAACAGGAAATGGAGTGGGGGAAGCCACAATTTAAAGATTCATGATGCTATTAGAAGAGATTTGCCTGTCTCATGATATTTATTAAATATCCAATTTTAGACTAGTGTTAAGGTCAGACATTAGTACACAGCTCCTGTGTTAATATTTAATACTTATTGACCCCCGTTCTCATGTTTCAGGGGAACATGCTGGAAACTGTCATAAAAATCACATGGGGATGTGGTACACAAATATATGGAAAGACTAGCTGTAGTACTAATTTCTTTGTGGCCTGAAACTAGATTAATTTCCTTCTCATCTGTAGCTTAGTAGGACCTGTAGGGTATGACAAATATTTCTTCTCAGTGCAGCATGTTGATGCAGAAGGGTTGTGGCTGTTTCTTGATGCTCCCTGGCTGCTGCATCTGTGGTGATGCCATTCAGTGCAGACAGAGACGAGCAGGGGGAGCATTCATTTTGGCCAACACCGCCAGTTCACAGCATCACCTTTTTCTCCTGAACTACAATACCCCGGTGCGAAACACAGACCTCATGATCCCCTTTAAACCATTCTGTAGCCAAAAAAGAGAGTGCTATCTGGCAGTACAGCTTCAGTTACCAATGAAATGATAAATACAGAATTAAAGATATCTGATTATTGTTAGATAAACGTGATAGACACAATGTGTTATACACATAATCTGTCCTATGCCACTGACATTTGCTGACATTAGCCCCAGAGTATGGATCCTAGATGACCAATTGCTGCATCTGCTGATGGTTGAAATCAACCTTCTAAAAACATGTAAAAGAGAGTTCAACACCTATATTTTAAGGGGAAGGGAGAAGCATACCTGAAGATCGTGCACACCAGCTGGTGATAAATGGACAGTAATTGTTAGTCAAGGCCTCAGTCTGCCACATGTGAAAAAGCCTACTAAGATGAGAGCTTCAAGAAACTATGAAGATAGGAAAAATGAATCATTACAGTATTCATGTATACACATTCTAACCTCAGAAAGACAGAATGAAGTAGAGTAAGTAGTGAGCTTTAGCACGACAAAATGAGCTTGGAGGTGCTTCCTGTGTTATCAGTGATCTGCAGCAGAAGGTCACGCACAACAGCTGAAGTGCCAACATTTGCCAGGTGACAAATTTTGTAGATAGGTTGGCATCAGATAGGACTAATTTCTAAATGAGCTGGGAGACCTGCATGAATCACAGCATGATGAGAGACCGGAAAGGCTAACTTGAACGAATTCCAGAACTGTAATAAAATAAAGTGCAAATATGGTGCTTGTAATAAAGGCACATCCTCTCTCTGCAGGACAGATGCCTTATACACAAGTTGTAGGCACTTCTGGGGTGAGACTTTCTTTTTAGTGTTTATTTAGTGCAGGATTAAGGTGCACATCTTACGCATTTCTCACTATACTTGGACCTGAAGTGGCCATTCCCAGCAAGGAAATTTTTTCAGGCACATAGTTTTTCTGCATAATACTAATATTAGAATTAATAATTATACTAATTATAATAATAATACCTTATAATATATTATAATAAGATAATAACAGAATAAATAAATAAAATATAATTGTAATAATATAAGTTAATATTATAATATACTGTAATGATAATATAACACTATTAATATATGATACTAATACTAATAATAATGAGAATAAATAGAACAAGAATAACAAAGCAATAATAGCTTTTCTCTCATCTGTGCTGATTCATTCCCTCTTTATTGTTCTAGACACAAGAACAGCATTGCCTGAGCCCAGTATCCTTATACTCCATGCTGCCTTCCAAACCACAGAGCAGGTTGAAGTCAGCTCTTTTAAAATGCAAACGGAGCTTATGGAAATGCTTTTCTTCCTACTTTTTCTCCCCTCAGGTCCATGCAGATGTGATGAGATCATAACCAGTAGTCACAAGCACTTATAGTTTGTCCTGATTTCTTGAGTGCTGGGTCATTCATCTCAACACCAGCACAGAAGAATAGATATGGGATGCCGATTGCACATCACTAACCAGGAGAAGCTGCTCATCAGGGAGCATCTCCACATCTCTAACTTCTGGAGGAAATCCTGGTGGCTGTTTCCATTCAGACATAAACAGCAGGTACTCTGGGGTCAGCATTTCCCTGGCTTACCAGAGCAGTTGCTTGTGTCCTAGCAGGGAGCTCCTGTGCCCTCATGAGAGTCAGAGCTGCAGGCTTCTACACATAAGCATGCACAACTGCTCTTACCTTGGAAATCCCTAGTACTTTACAAAATACACAGCTCTGGTGTCTCCAGCCTATGATTTTATAACACCTCTCTCTTTTTTTCTTCTTTTTTTTTTTTTACAGTTATCTTTTGTCTCTGGCTCCTGGAAATAACTGATTAGATGGGAATCTCAGGTTCCATTGAATCATTTTGTCTTCATCTTCACTATAAAGACTGTGAAACATGATATCAAAGGCTTAAAGAAATGAGAACAAATAAGCCCAAACGTTCCTTACATTTTTGAGAGCCTAAATTACAAATTTGAGGTCTCATTCATTATTTGGGGGTGTTTGAGGTTAGAAATTATGAAACCAGCAAACCTTTTAAGTCAAACAAGTTCTGCAGCTGTAACTACTGAAAAATTTGTACAGAGATCACCGTCAAGTTAGGCACATCTGTCTGGAGGCTATGTACATGTATATGTACATATATGGATGGATGGAGGTACAGTTTTTCCTGGAAGGTTGCATCCATTGAAACCAGTGGGATCATTTAAGACAGGGCAGGCTTAATCAGAGTTTTACAATCAGTGTATTTTATATGGGAGCAGTTACATGTTCTCTACTTGTATCAATAGGGACTGCAGTACTGGGTCTAGCTAGCTAGCTAGATATATATATGTGTGTGCGTGTGAGCGCGCATAGGAACAATTTACATGGCAATGAGCCCCCTCACCCGGCTTTAAACAATGGCCATTGTCACCCTCTGAAGGCCTGCAACGTGCTCACTGACTTGCCCATTCTGCAGGGCCTCCTCTCCAGGGCTCCCTGCAGAATAGGAGCTCCCCATTCCTGTTTTTTCAGGTGAGTTCCTTATGAGGAATTGCAAGTTAAACACTTGTAAGAGAAAAAAGACAAGGGAAGCCTACCGCTGATAAAAGATAAAACCACCACATATACTTAACTGGGCTAACCTTATCTCGTTATCTCTTAAATTAGCAGAGTTCAATCTCATTAAGTGCTCACATGGAAGAAACCCAAGTTGTGGTGTGACTAATCAGCTTGAAGGCTCTTCTAACCGCAGCGTTGATAGGGCTCTATTGTGCTGGGGGCTGAGGGAAGATACAATTCATGCCTCTAATAGTTCACAAGCTAAAGCCTGGTCTCCACTCAAAAGGGTGGGCAGGCAGTCATTTTACAGATGTAGTTTGCATCTTCAAAAGGTAATTCTGCTGGGTTACTGCAACTCTTAAAACAAGATCAGCACATGCTTGTGCCTTTTTGCTGTTATCAGCTGCATTTACTATGCCAGGGCTGTTGCCTAATACACTTAAACTGATAAGTTATATTACATTTAAGGCAGAGGTTTCTGTAGTAGATAAGGCCTAGGGAATCAAACCGTATCGAGGTTTATACCTTGAATTATTTATTTATTTATACTTCGAGGTTTATCAGCAGCAGAGTAGTTGATAATCTGCTGTTGTGGATTCTTCAGAAACGCCCAAGAACCAGTCAAAAACGTAATATTAGCAGCAGATTTGTATCCCAAAGCTGTGACCCTATAGATTCAACAGCCAACAATACCCAGGGGAGGAATGTGTCTGGCATTTGCATCTGATAATTTCTTTCTTCCCATTCCGTATAGCTGCATGCCTCCTTATATCTAGGTGGTTTCCTATGCACGCCTACAGCAAGGCCAAGGCCTTCCCACAGCTGGATCCCACAGTAAGTTGGAAGCACTGTCACTATGCCCCAGTGAATAGATTTATACCTGTACAGGTAGATATAGCAAGTCTGTTGTATACAGTCATATTTTGTGAAGTTACCCATTTGTTACTGTTTTTTTATACATTCATCTAAAAATTAACTGGAGCCTCTTGAGCACAGCATGGGCCTCAGTCACTTGTGTCCAGATCTGAAGACGATGCAGATATTGAGAATGAGCATAAACTGTAACAGAGTGTGTCTAGAGTAGACCAAAGTATGTGAGATGCAGTCCGCTGCTGGTGAACATCATCTGCGGTGTGGGACCAGACCTCTCCTGACAGGTTGCTGGCCCTGGCTCTCTGGTCCATGCAGAATACAAGCCTCGGGAACAGTGGGAATCAGCACGCTTGGCTGGAAGGAGAGCAAGGTGGGAAGTAGAGCAAGCTCTTGTATTTCTCTTCATTTGTCTGGAGGGGGAGGAAGCCTTCGAATAAAAAAGTCAACCGGCTCCTTCATTTGAATGAACTACAAAAAGAAAAAAAGAAAAGCAGCTGTAATAGCAGCTACAGCCTCCTACACTGGTTCATCTCAGCTACTAAGGGGAGGAAAATGGGGGAAGACAAACAAGCATCTGGTCTTCCTGATTATCTTCTGAGCCGCGAATTTAAAATGCTGTGAAATTCAGAGGTGGGAGGGTTTCTCCCAGGGAGCTGTGCAGCATTCCTGGGAACAAAGAACAGCCCAACACACAAAGCAGCTCACCTGCAGAACAGCTCTGCTATTCGTATCCCTAAGTATGCAAGAAGGTGACAACTCCTTTCTGCCCCTTTCCCCCCTCATTTGGGCTGTCACAGCCCAGAGGTTCAAAGCCCTCTGCCTGCAGTCCAGCTTATAAATCCCCTTCACCAAGCCCCCTGCCGTGACTGGCTGCTGTCCTGCTGACAAGTCTCATGTGCTGTCAGGGAGGATCTTGGTACCTGCAGGTTGCTAAAGGTCCCCAGGGCTCTGAGCGCCTCCTGCACTCAAGGGGAGCAGTGCTGCAGCCCAGGCAGGCCACACACAAGCCTACAGAAATGGGCTCCAGCCAAGGATGCAAAGCTGCCAGAGTGGAACCATACCCATCAGAGCCTTACTGCTGGAGTGTCTACTGCACATCTCCAGGGGGCTTCACCGCTCACGCTGAGCTCTTTTGCTGCTGAAGCCAGGCTAGTGCAGGTGTAGGGGCATACGGGTATGGGGTTGTTTTAATTTGAGCTGCAGGAGAAAGGGAAGGGGTGCAGCCAGGACAGAGATGCAGCAGACAGAGTAGTGATGCCTGGCCACAGTTAGAGTCCAACCCCAGCTGCTGCCTCTGCAGAAGGCAGCCAGGACTTTTACCGCCACATATTGAAAGCTGCGAGAAAGATATTGCCTCTATTCACAGTGTCCTAATAGCTATTTCCCAGACTGGGAGTACCTGGGGCTACAGACACCTGCATCATGGCAGCTGACAGCTTGCAGGAGGCAAGGGAGAGATGGAGGAAGGGATGGGCAGGAGCTGGGCCCCCACCTTCCCTCATTTATTTGTTGCCTCCTTCCCTCGCCCCTCCCAGGTGAGAACAAGGCGTTTATGTACCCGTGGGATGGTGTTACCAAATGGTAAGAAAAGAGTTTTGAGTAAATAGAGGAAAGAGTACATTTGAAAACCTTACACACATACATCTGTTTCTTTCTTCTTCTTTTTAATGATACCAGTGAGACCACACCTCCTTCTAAAAAGAGGAGAGAAAAACAGGATCAAGTAACATATTAACGAAGGGACCCTGTGTTGGTCAGCTGGAGGACGTATAGCCAGATCCCTTTACAGTGGGCGCATAATCAGATGGTCTCTTCAGCAGTATCTCTGGAATGTTTAAAGCAAAATAGGCCAGTGGAATTCTTCACTCTAAATAAGTTAATTGGAGGAGCTGCCTAAGGAATATGCGTGCCACCACTCTCCATTGGATATGGACAGAACTGCTCAGCCATGGACTGCCGGCTTCGCTGCCAGCACCCAGCATTGCCAGCACCCACCATCGCTGTCACCTGGCATCGCTGGCTCTGTGTGCTCCCTGGCACTCACTGCCTGAAAGCCTGGGCAGCCCCTGGGAACCGTGTCTCTCCTACACTAGCAACTTTTACTGTGTCCCTCTTCACCTGTGGAAAACTGACCATGGACACAAGCTAGAAAACATCCTCTTGCTTTGGGGTACAGACCTTGCAAAAAGGCATTATCAGATTTTGATGAGCTTTAAAGCAGATGCTGTTACCGTAGCTGCTCACCACCAAACTCATACAGCGCTATTTCAGATAAAACACATGTCATGAGGGAGCGACCATGAAGTTTCATCTATCTAAATGTCTCTCAGTGTTTAAAATAACTATGCAATTCTTTTTAGATTTACCATATGTCATGGTTTAACCCCAGACAGCAACTAGAACCACGCAGCCGCTCACTCACCCACTCCCGTTTCCCCCCCTAGAAGGGTGGGGAGAAGAGGGAAAAAAGGAGGGGCGAGAGAAAAAAACCTTGTGGATTGAGGTAAGGACAGTTTAATAGAGACAATAATAGTAATGGAAAAATAACAACAACAATAATAATAACAACAACAACAACATGGATCACTCTCTCAACTCTGTGAATTGGCACCATCCCGAACAGTTATCGCAGATTCCCACCCCCTGCTAATCCCCATTTATATACTGACCGTGATGTCCACGGTACGGAATATTTCACTGGCCATTCCATCCTTCTGTCTATACTTCCATGGGAAGCTGAAAAAATTCCTTGAACAGTGTAAACATCACTTAACAACAACTAAACCCAACAGGTATTATTGACATCCCTTCCATAACAATCACTAGAAAGAAAATTAACTCTTTCCCAGGTGAAACCAGGACACCATACCATGGTTAAAACAAACAGTGCCAATACTCAATAAATTCACGTCCTTTTTGTTCCATTTTTAAATAAAAGGAACTATAAACTGATGGCACTGGATAGGTCCATGGTCTTGACAGATTAAAATTAAATATGCTGTATAAAGGAAACTGATAACCCAAAGGGAAGCATCAGAAACAACAGCCTCAGAAATTCTCCACCCCTTGGCCATCACAAATGGCCAGTGAGCACAGACCTGGGGCTCCCAGGCAGGGCTTCCAGCTCACTTGCACATTACAGGAAAGGCTGTCTTCAGCCATGAGCACATCAGTCTCCTCCTGTCAGTCTCCTCATTGCCCTCTGTCCTCTAACATCACAGGGACCTGGAGGTCCCAGGTACTTCCAACAGTTGTCCACTTATGGTGGATGAGCGTTGTTACCACCATGAGGAGCTCTGGTTGCTTCTCAGACATGTGAAGCTGAGCAGGATCATGCTCTGGCAAAGTAGAAAATGTGTTAGAGGGCGAGAAATGGAGACCCTTCGCCAGCCAGAGGGTATCTCACAGTGTGCTGCTTTGTTTGGCACATGATGACTTGGGATAAATCCTTAGAAACTGTAGTACCACAGAGAAGATTCAAGGGGGAGTGAGAACCTAGATAAATCAGGCTTACATTAAGCAGGTTTACCTCCAAACACAAGCAAATGAAGCACTTGCAGAGAGTACCTACGCCAGTCTCAGAAAGCCGGGTGTCTTTGGCAGATGCAGCCTGGCTCTGTATCCAGAAAGAAGAGCAGTAATACTCCGTGATGTGTATGTATAATGTTGCAAAGCCTGAACTGATTCCTAGGATGAATTATTTCCTCTCCCATCACCAAAAGAGCGACATTATTATCAGCCCAGAACACGCAGGTAGGTAACTCTCAGTATAGCTTTACTGAAAAGCAGAAAATAAGCCCAAACTAAGCAATCATATTATAGGCAAGGAAAAATGACAAGCCTAGTAGGAAAATGTCACGTAATATAAGTGGATTCAACAGAAACTGGAGGTTTGCAGTTTAATTCCAGACATGCTACTGAAGTTTTCTTTGAAAAGCCTGTTACAGTTAGATGTAAAAGCATGTGGGTTGTTCCTCTGCCCTCTCCGGGCAGATAAGCAATCAAAACAAACACATTTATCTGAGGGATCTGTTAATCCTCTGCATAAACAACATTTCACCATGCAAGTTATAGTGGGCTTAGTGTTCCCTGAGCACTGAGAAGCTTAACGCCGCAGTTCAGTCCTTATCCTATGAGCACAACCGCAAAATCCAAGCCATGCTTGCATGTCCTAAGGTTACCAAGGAGGCAGGGATAAGGGCCGTATTTGGTCTCTCTCTGCACAAAATCTAGCGCTCCAGTCCATCAAAATCCCTGCTTCACGGTAGAAGTGAGAGGGTGGAGGGAGCCTGGTACGGGGTTTGAGGCAGACAAAGGATGTATATTCACTTTTCCTTAGGTTAGCAGGAATATTCATGAGGATCTCTTTCTTCCAAATCAGAGGAGCTTCTTAGCTTGTTCTCTAAGACTGGAGCGGCAGATCCCTGCATAGCTGCCGGGCAGAGAAGGGTGAAGTCTGGCACAGGCAAAGCACATGCCCTTAGGGGCTCTGGGCTGGAGTCAGAGAGGCAAAGCTCTATTGGGGAAAGGTAAGCAGAAGCCTTTCAGAAATGCTGCCAAACCTGAAAGCTTGGGGGATCCTCCACAGAGCATACCTGCTGGGCATAAGCTGCTGCTCGCACTACCTGAAGAGTTTGAAAAGTGGATAGAGGGTGGCCCTGCCGGGAAGTGAAGGCATCTCCCCCCAGCAGCCTTCCCAAGGGACTTCTGCAAACCGGCTACCTTGTCATCTTGGAGCTATGGACCTTCTATCTTCCTGGCTCTTGCCCTGATCTCCTTTACAGGTTCCTTCTGGATATAGGATATAACCAGGGAAGAAAAAGTCACTGGCTGAACCTGGGGCCATCCAGACACCAGCAGTTTTGATTTTCTCCACACTGGCCCTGACCATGTCGGTCATTTTTGAACTTTGTGTCGGAGGGGGCTGGTTTTGCAAGTTCAGCTGCAAAGTGCTGGAAGGAAAAGAAGAGCTGCCAAAATATAGAAGTGCTCTGACACGTGCTCCCACAAATGCAGAGGTTTTAACTCTGAAAGAGGAACTTGGTAAGGCTGGGAGGCAAGCTGGGGGAAAGGAAAAAATAAAAGAGTTTTTCCCTATATGCCGCATTGTAAGATAGTAAGTCATTGTCTTGGGTTTTATCTAGAAAGGAGGATTTGAAATCTGACAGTCACTTGTGATATCGTGAATACAAAGCCAAAAAGGCCCACCAGCTGAAGGCCGTGCTGCTAGCCATGTTCACTGCTGGAGGCAGGGTGGAGGCATAAACGGACCCTTTCCTGAAACCACTGTGCACCTTACGTACCATGCAGCCACTGCAAAATACTTACAGTCTCTGTGAGGAACGATATCACAGAGAAAGCACTGAGCTGAGAAAGGGGAAAGGAAGAGCAAAGTGGCTGTGGGAGCTCATCTCCTGGGCTTGTCCTGAGACATGAGTTGCATGTGATGCCCATGAAAGGCTGAATCAGCTTTAAGCAGCTGTTAGGTAAATCTGTTCTCCCCTGAGGGCACGCTCAGCGGTGGGGTGGTTCTGGCAATCAAAGGCTGCTCTCTTCTCTTCCCTTGGTTGAGGGTGTTACCATCAGCATCTCAGTAGGGAGTGGATCTTCCTCTGAATAAAAAAGAAGACTTGGCTTTGATCATACGGTGTGGACTTATCTTCCTCTGTCAGGCAACTGTTTTTATTTATCGCTGCGTTCTTAAATGCCATTATCCCAATCACAGCAACGTTATGTGTCTTTCTTTTGAATACCTGTGCAGAAAGGCAAATTGTTTTCCCAAAGTAGGAATCTGACAGCAAGTTTGGGAAAAGATGTAATCAAAAGCTTTTCAGACACTATGTATTTGGCACTGATTAAGAAATTTTATTTGTAGCTACCAAAAGTAATTGGTGATAAAATGTATCTTTTTTCTAGTTTTATAAATGAGATAACTGAGGCATGGAAAAATTAGGTGACTTGTTCAGGGCTGTATAGAAAGCCTTGGCCATGGCTAGGAGCAGAGACATTACTAACCTCCAGTCCAAGCCTTTTAAGTGTCTTTACTACTTTTTCCTGAGAAAAACTCAGCCTCCATTGAAGATGAGAAAATTCTGTGAGAACAACTTCAGGAAGTTTCCTGTAAGCAGCAAGCTAATGAATCCTGCTTTTCCTGTGGATTTGCATCCTGAAAGCCAAACTTCTCATCCTCGGCAGGCTCCCATGATACCAACACCCTTCCCCCCAGCTCCCTCCCACATCTGCTTGTCTCCCTGGGCCCAGCCGCAAGCCCCAGCAGCTCTGCTGCTGCAGGAGAGCTGCTGGTGATGACCGTCCTTCTCCTGGGGAAGGAGGTGACTTTGGGTCTCCTTCTTCTTCTGCACAGTAGCTGACCTTCATGGAAAACTCAAAAGGTGCTCATAAGAGTACTGTCTCTTTGCAAGTCCTTCTTTGAAATGCGGTTGGATTGGTTCAACTGTAACTGGTTCAACAGTAACTTTCTTCAGGGAAGCAGGCTAAAGCACGATCAGGCTTGAGCTAAAGTACCTGCCAGGGTCCAGAGCTGTGGGAAGCACTGCAAATTTTCTTGTTCAGCAAGCTGATAAGTGGGGTGTTTTGGAAATAATGTAGTTTATTAGTTCTAATCCTGTTTATCTTCTAGGAAACTGCAGCAGGGATTGAACTCTTATGGTACCACTTCGTGGATGCTCCTCAGCAGTGCGCCAGCTCCCCAGTGCATGTGTCACTGCCGGGAGGCCACAAAACCATGACTACCCTTGGCCACAGGCTAGTGGCCATGTGATTGAGTGCCATCTTATCCCAGCACAGCCCCTGGAGCAAGCTTCTAGCTGCTCTGAAGTTTACCTCTCACATTTGTAGGAGTTGCACTGGAGTAAAGTGCACTGACGACCAGGATTTAATAACCAGAAGTCATTAAAAGGCTGTTAATTGTACAGGTTGCTCTTCACAGATGGTCTTGTTTACTGGCTGAGACCACGATACTGATGGGATAGATAGAAAAGGGGAAAAGCAACCCAGATTTTTCAGCCTGCTCTACCACGTTTGCCCCGCTGCAGTGGATTTTGCCTCTCTCTGGATGTGACCATGGTCCCAGCAGAACACCACAAACTCTCTTTCCAGCAGAACACATAGTCTCTTTAAATTTATCAGTGTTACCTATACCTGCTAAAAGGTTACACGTACTCTGATGTCTTTTTTCCTTGTACATCATTCTATATGGTTAATATAGTCTGTCTGATGTGGGAAGCACAGCGTAATGTGCCCTGGCTGTTATGAAAGAACCAGGACATTTAAACCAAGTAATACAGCCTGAGAAAGAAGGCTCAGAGTCCATCTCATGGCATCAGCACAGCTGCCCTTCTTAAGGTCTTTCTGTCTACATCACACTGAAAACAGCACACTGTCTAGTGTAGTCCAATAGTAGAGACCATGGCAGCACTTCAGACATGTTTACTGAAAAATAAGGAACTTCTTTCCATGGTAAAAATCCACATTTCCTTCTTTTGCACATTTCAGTAGTGGCAGCAATTGCAATAACTGGGCGGGGGGGAGTTTTTTGCCAAGAGCTTGAAAAATTTTAAAAGAGAAAACTGTGACCTGGCACTTGAGAAGCAGGGAATGATGGAGCAAGATCCATACACAGAAGTCAACTACAGAACAACTATGAGACATCTCTGCGAAATGACCATGGAAAAGGCAAACCATAATCATAGGATGCATCTACTGAGGTATGTCCAGGAGACAAAGGGGAATGTGAGCATCATCCTGCAAGGCTTTGCTTAGGCATGCTCTGAAATCTTGAATAGGTCTCTTCACCTGTACACACGCAGTGGTATTTCATACTAGAACACATAAAGAGAGGAACAATAGTTCTTCAGGCATGGCAGAAGAAACTCCAGCTTCAGGCAAAAGACTGTAATTTGTACAGCCTGGGCATCTGAGGCTTTATCTCTTTATCTTCTTTTACCTTTTATCTTTTTATCATCTTCTACTCCTTTTCCTTGTTTTCTCATTCGTTCTTCCATCGCTCTCTCTTGTCTCTCCTGCTCCATCTCTGTTGTCACCTCCACTGAGTGCCATCCCCTCCAGCAAACGGTGCTACTGCTCACCTCCCACTCTACTGGGCATTATTGCCCAGTAAGAAGCAGGACACCCAAATGGCAAAGGGCCCTCCATCATGCAAAGGGACCAGTTTAGAAGCAAGATTCAGAGAACAGAAAGTTCCGAGGAGATCTCTGCTCTGGGCTGAAAGGGATACTTGACGCAGGACAGGGCTGTACAGCCTGACGGTGCTGCCTGTGCCGTTGTGCAGCAATAAGGCAGACACTCAAGGAAGGTGCGTCGACTCCTCCTTTGAAGGAAAAAACTTTCTGAGTGAGGATGTGATGGGATTGCCTATGATAGAAAGGGTTAGATTCAGTGATATAGGTAGTCTCTTCCAGTTACATGTTTCTTCACTACCTCTCCCATATCCTCAGTGCTCACAGATTTGCAGTCTGGGACTTTACCACGGGAAAAATGAGGCCTTTGGTTTAAGAGGCTCTGCCTCCAGTTATTAAATTATTAAGAACAAAACAAAACAACAACAAAACCCCTGCCTTGCCTTTGGGCATAGGGTTGGTTTTTTTTTAATGTCTAGATACTTCTCAGATCCTTCTGATAATCTTGGTAACAATCAGCTCATTACTCATCTAGTGCTTCAAAGACCACTACTAACCTCTTGAATTGCTTCTGCCAATAGAGCAGAAATTCAAGCCCTCAAATTACGCAGTCATCCTAAACTGTATTACCATAGTTGGGAAGGGAAAACTAGTCTGTACCAGACCTCATTTCAAAGTGGACTTCAATAACAGCTCAAAGTGGAAGACATTGTAGCATTTAGACCTGCAGGGAACTAAATTGTGGCTAACTACAGCAAAGCTCACCTTACGGGAGATGGCTACAATCCCTTGCCCCAACATAGCAGCTTCAAGTGATCATGATGGACTCCGCAGGACCCACTAGCTGTGATCTGTTTCAAGGGTAATCATAATATATGTCTTTGAAAGACAATTCATACAGAATCACCTTCATTGCATGACTCCCCTTTTAGTTTCTTTGGGTCACTTGTAGTTCATAGTCATCCATATGTCTATCTTAGCCAGGCGCTTTCCATTGAATGGAAAGACAATGCTGGACTGAGTATCTTCTGTACAACGGTGACTATAGAGCCCCCACAACGTCCTGTCAACCCCACTGCCCTACATTAAATCACAAACAGCCAAGGTAACCACTTACACATCTCAGGCAGCTAAACAGTTGTATCCGCCTGGAAAGAAGATGAAATTCATGACGGGTCATTCTCTACTACTGGCAAACGGCACTCAGTGTTTCACTAGAAGAGGATATTCCAGCACAGCATTTATTAGTGGGTAACTCTTACCTCAGAATGTCCAGAATTACCCATGAAATTCACCAGTAACCAGCCCACCTTAGAATGGCTTGTTAATGGCTTGCACTGCTGTCCAGCCCAGTGCCCTGGAGTGTCTTCATGTCAGGAACAGATGAATCTAATACGTCTTTCCACTTTGAAAAATAATCTCTACGAGAAGTAGAAGAAAAATGCTCAGAATAATGTTTCTAATTGCCATTTTGAAATACTATTCTTTGGGTTTTTTTTCATAAAACTGTTACCAGATGTGGCTTCTTTCCTAGATATTCCTTTCTCACATTTCCTCTTTAGAAACTTAAGTGCCATTTTAGCCACAGTTTGTGGGCAAATATTGGTTTCCATTTCCTTTTCTTTCATAAATACTATCGTTGGTTTATAATCCAGTTTTGGGTGGGGTTTTTTTACAAAAGAAAGTGAAAAGAAGCAGGAAGCCCCAAATGATCTTGAAATGCATTTCTTTATGACTGTTTCTTTTTCCGAATACCTCATTTCTCCTCTTTGCATACCTTTGTAAGTATTGAACAAAACAGGGGTAAAGTGGTTATTTGCATAGCATTTGCATATTTTTTTGTTCCATTTTATGCTTCTTCACCATCCACATGAAACATGTGGATAAGACATCACCAAAAAGCCAAACAGATCAGCTTAGGCAGCTTGAGCTCTTCCAAACCGAAAAAAAATGCATCCATTTTTGACAAAGCATCTTGTGAACTGAGGTGGTTTTACTGGTTGGGAGTTTAAAGGCAAGTTCTTTACGAGGATTAGCATGCGTTGGAGAGTGCACAGCTCTCCTTTCTTTTTGACCCAGAAAGAGAAATCCATTACTTTTGTTCATTCACTGGTCAAAAATTCACTGGATAACAATTTACTGTTGACAAATTTTTAAGCCATTTGCTGCCACTTACTGGATAACTAGACATCCTGCTTCATAAAAAGGAAAAAAGAACCAGAAATGGGCTCACGATGAAAATCACAGTAGGCATTGCCTTAAGCCTGTGTCAGTGTAAGGAAAATGTCAAGGGCAAAATGAACATTAAAGTTGTTCCATTCACTGGAGAACGGGTTCTCCGTTAATGAGTTAGAACTATAAAATGCTTGTAAACTACACTACCCTATTTCACTTCCTCCTTCTCTGCACCGCTCCATGCTGCCAGTGCAAATCTCTTGGGAGTGGGAGCAGGCAATCAGAATATCTAAGTGGAAGGAAATTTAATCCATTTGCAGGAGTTAAAGTAACATCTACCAGGAAGAGAGTGTACATTTTCCTACTTTTTTTCATTTTATTTCCACATGATTTTATTTCCTGAGGATGCCAGTACTGATAGCATTGCTATTTCCTTAATGAAATGGGAAGTTCGTTTTATTTTGATGCATCACCTGGAGAGTTTTAAACCTAGCTGCCGTTAAAAAAGAGGAGGTTAAAAGAACATTAGAGGCTGCAAAGCCAAATATTTACAAATAGTAGCCAGGACTAAGAGGATAGAAATAAAAGAGTGCATTTACACTCCGGTCTAGTCTTTGTCATGCAAGAACATACTGTTTTGATGGAATTATTGCCTAACTGGGAACGGGACAGTGAGTTACAGCCTATGCGTATTTGGTCTATCCTCACTTTTCAATCCCACTTCCCTTACCTACTACAGACTACTGAAACCCTGATCCGAAGGCAGGATTATTAATTTCTTCCCAGTATGTTTTGCAGAAGTATTACCTTATCATGCAAACTCAACACAACCACAAATTAATTTACTTTTCATAGCGCCTCTTTGGGAAGAAGATAATTGCTGTGAATTTCTCATTTCACAGCTGACGGCTGAGACTTAATCAGCGATGTCCACAATATTTTCATAAATGAAGCAGCCAGCTCTCAAGCAGGCAGTCTGGAAGAGAGAAGCACCACCAGTAACCACTTTTGAAGTCTGATTTTAGCAACGCGTACAAGGTTTCTGTGACAGAGCCAAGGATAGAGCACAGTTCTGCACCACAACACCGGTTTCCTTGGCTGTGCCTCTTTCAGCTCCTTCAACTAATATGGCCAGGGTCCAACAGCTTCCTGCAGTCAATAAACTTGATCCATCCCCAAAACAGGTCCATGAAAACCGCCAGTTGAGCTGGGATCTCAGAACAATACCGAGTGATCACATATTTAAAACTGACGGACTAGAAAGAGAGCAGGTATCTGATTTTCCCTTGTGTATAGTAGCCCATGGGCTTTGGCATTTCCCTGGATCTCACTAGCCAAATTTTGAGGTTGCTCTTTTCAATTTCAGCTTCCTGGAGGCCTTCCTGATAGGTCAGCAGATGCCAGGCCTTGCTTCCTGGCAACACAAACCAGTTGAACCGGGCAAGCAGGGAAGATCTTACTTCAGTTCAGAATGTCCTCCAAGTTGTTCCCATGTTCCAGCTAGCTCAGTCGGTAGAGCATGGGGCTTTCCCAGTGCCTGCCGGTGATGTCGTCGTCATCCTGGGAGCTTGTTGCGGTTTTGTATATATTGTACATATTTCATCATTTTCTTTTTATTATTTTATTAATATTTTTGTTAGTTTAGTTTCTTTTTAAGCCCTCTTTCTCTGTCTTCCTCCTCTCCCTGGAGATAGAGGTGGGGAAGACCATCTATCATCCATTTCAGGGTCCAGTCGTCCCAAACCATGACACCGCCTTCCAATGAACTACAAAGTACAAAAAGTGGGATACAAAAAGTGATGACTTTGTGGTTCAGTGTTTCCTGTTGCACAGAGGGATGTAAAGTACACACTAAGATACTTCACCACCATGGTGTGACTAGTAACCAGCCCATTCCTCTATATTGCTTTCTCACTAATTCGTCTCAGCATTTTTAATAATTACTGTTTGTTGTTTTTAGCAGCAGCAAATGTTGAGAAATGAGAGAAATGAGGAATCTTGTTTGTCTTCAGGGTCGCCCTGTAACAACAAAGCTCTCTCTAGTCCTATTAATACACAACTTACCTAAGTACAATGTTAAAAAACCACAAAAAGCAAAGCCTGCTGATGCAGAAGGAAGTGTGAGCTTACACATGCTAGACTTCTCCCAGATAGGATTGCGTCCCTCATCTCCACAAAGCGGAAAAGTATTCAGAAGTGAGGCATAACCAGTGAAGTAACCTCTGGGGCAATCATACTGAACTTATTCATTAACTGTTTCATTTCTTCATTGCACAGATTTATTTTTTTTTAAAAAAAAGAACAAACAAACCCAACCGCAGGGCATTTGCTGGCACCGTGCACACAGCTGGCTATGGACCAGCTAAAGGAGTGACGCTGTGTTCCAGCCCTCTTCCATGGCCTTCACAGCTCCAGGCAAGAGCTTGTCCAAGGAGCACAGAGTCGCTGTTGCCCGCGCTGCCTGCGTGGGCAGGGAGGAAGCGAGGAATGCTGCAGCGTGGCTCGGGGACAGAAGATGGGGAGATAACAGCAGCCACCAGCAGGTATGTGGGGTGAGGGAGCTTCCTTTTCCTCGTTGTTGGGCTCCAGGAGAGCCTCATGTATAAACAGCCTTGGCACAGGGTGGCTGTTCAGAGAGAAAAAGCTCCACGTCCACTGATGAGAGAGGTGGTGTTGGAGCTTTGCCCGAAGGCACAGCCATTTTTAACACAGCTGCTGGACTGTTTTCTGGTCATAAAGTGGAGCAGGTCTTACAACAGGACAAGCTTTATCATTTGTTGGGTGCAAAGAAAGCTGCACGCTCACTGCATGAGATGCTGCATTTCATGCCTTACTTTCCATTGACCTTACTCATAGCATGACCAAAGAGCACTATGAAGAAAAATTAAAAAAAAATCCAAAGACTCAGCCCTCCTAAACTGTCTTCTATATACCTTTTTTTGCTGCTTTTTAAAGTAAATCTTGAATGAAAAATGAATTGCTGCAACTCCACTGAGCTTTAGCTTTTCCTTCTGTCAAAGATGTAAGGGAAAAATGACTCTTAGCAGGGAGAGGCCATGGTATCCAAGGGGAACAATATGTCCATCGCAACTCTCCCCCTGAGATACCTTTAGGAAGCATGTTCTGCCAGCAGATGCCAAAGGTAAATCGTACCATATGCCTGACACCACATCCACCTGGTTAACATATTAGGATCAAAACAGAAGAGACGGCACATGCTAAAGTACATACATACACAGATGGAAAATGGCTTTAGGAACAACCTAACTGGTTAGGGGTATCTCTGCACATCAGCTATGTTTAAATTTCAGATTAATATGCAACTACAGCAAACTAGAGGCTCAGGGACCACAGGAAGGATGCATTACTTACAGAAATCACACGCAGTACTGATATTTAGAAGCTTGAGGGAGTCGGTTTCTGCAGTGATATCATACATGCCACATGAAACTATTTCAAAACCACACAAGGTCTGAAACCGACAGCCTGTCCTCCGGCAGCTCATGTACCGGTGGGAAAGTCTAGCTGTTATTAAAACTGCAGACATCAAATTGGCTGCCACGTCCGGCAGACTGCGGTTTAAACACCCTTCAGAGAGGAAGGTCAGTGTCAATTAGGTTGGATACAGATCTGGTTATGGAAGTGCTAAGAGCTCCAAATGCAAGTTGCTGCAAGGCTAGGAGCTGATGCATTCAGCCCTTCCTAAGGCCGAGCTTAAAAGCCAGATGAAAAGACAGATTCAGTCATTTAGCTGCTCCATCTCGGTGTGTGGCCACTAAGACTTAGATTCAAACCTCCAGTCTGAGAGAGGTCCCATTGGTGGGATGTGCAGGGCTAGGTGACTGTAAACACCATGAATGTCAGGAGCCAGGACACAGACACTCGCTGTTCCCAATACCTCCAGACCTCTGTACCTGGGACATTATGTGAAGGAGAAATTTTACAGAAATGGGACAGCAACGTGTTTTGTTAACCTGGATGACTAAGACTGTGATGTTTGGCTTGCTATTTTCTACTCGAGATAACAGCTTTCCTCCAGCAGCTGCTTTCCTTTAGCTCTAGGTGGATGGGTTTGACTATAATAAGCAAACTATAAACAAAAGTTATTGTTTCTCAAACCAGTTTTATTCTGCCTTATTTGCACTCCAGGTTTCTGCCTTTTAAACAACTTTTCCACACCAACTTAGGCATATTCTCTTTTTTGCAAACGTGCATTAATATGCTTGTGTGCAAACACATATATACAAATACACACACATATATATGCACAATTTCCCTACAGTATTCACTAAACTGCAAATGCTAGTTCTTTAATATTTTATATATACTGTCTAGTATACTTTTACAGCGGAGCTGAGGGGAATAATTCATTACTGATGGTATAGTAATTTTTATTGTCTTAAATTAGATTTCCAAGTTCTTCTTCTTTGCAAATTCTGATTAGTTTTAAAATACCAATAAATGTCCAACATACAGTAGAAACTTTACATGGCTCTTCCTCTATTCTTTTCAGCTCTTTTAGAGCAATAAAACATCTTTGAAAAGCTTGGAATGTTTCAGGTTCTGATTGCTACTTGTCGCTCTCCTTTTTTTTTGCCCAGGACTAATTCTATTTCAATTGTCTTCCATAAAAAGTGAACTTATCAAAATTAACACTTGTGAGAAAAATACTGATGTATATGATTTTGCATATTTCCTCTACAAATTAATTCCTATGAATAAATTCATTGAGTATTTCTACAAGTCATCAATTCATGAGAAATTTTTGATAATATTACAAATCTGAGAGGTAAAGTTTTGATTGACCGACAGGTCACATGGCATTTCAATATTCTTCTACCTGAGCCTTTACGCTCAGAATTGGATTTCGGCTGTAGATTTGTGCTGTTACACTTTTTGCAAATATTCCTGTCAGGAAAGATCTACTTCTTCACAGTTATCTTCAGACCTCAGGTTTCACAGGGAGACGTGTAAGATGAATACACAGCTATTAACTTAGGAATTGTCTTCTCTGCAAACATTGGTCAGTCATATTTCTTTTATAAGAATTTGCATTTAAAAATGAAAGAAAAAGAGGAGCAAAATTTAACTAAATTTATATCAGAACTGAATTACATATGTAAAGAATGCTTTGTAATTTCTTTGAATTCTGAGGGCAAGTTCAGAACATGATCATGGCGATTTTTTGTAGGTTTATGTCTCTAAGTCTCTTCACAAACAGGTTTTAACAGAGAACGTTCAGCTGATCACCACTGACTTACATTCCCTTGTGTCCTTGCTCTTGATGTTTCCTATTGATAAGCCATATCTGAAAGTTCAGGGACGCAGGTGGCATTTAAGCCACCTGCACATAACTGCTTGAGCCAGGTCCTTTGCTTCTCTAGAACTCATTTCTGCTACGTCGAAGTGGTAGGAGTACTGTGAGACAAACACACAAGCCTCTGAGAAACACCCTTGTTCGGCAGGAACATCAGCTGGGACAGGACACGGGCAGTCCCTGCAGGCTGGGGGTGACCTATTCTGGCTGTTATTTCAGCTGAACAGTGGCTGAAATATGTTACAGCCTATTCATGGGTCTTGGTTCTTCAGGACTGAGTACTTGCTGAAGCACACCGCAGCTCACATTTAGCACTTGTATTTGTGCCTTGCCCAATGGGACATGGCCAAGACGTGCAGCCCGCTGCAGGAACATGAAAGCATGCCTGAGTGCTCCAGCTTCCATGGAGTCTCTGAGGCCACATCAGGGTAAAGAGATGTGACGGGGGTGTCCTTACTCCTTGGCGAGTCCCAGCTGACTTATTTCACGTCAGGCAGCCCCCGGTCCCTGAGTAACTGTAAGTTCTGCAAGGCACAAGGACTCTGAATTCCTCCTTCTACGGGTGACTCAGACAAAAGGAACTTAGCCTTACCGTAATTCACGCTCAGTTGACTTTATAACTTGTCCTTTAATTAACTGATGCATGCAAGAAACCTGTTCTCCTGGCTATTCAAAATGTGGCTATTCAACATTAATCCGTGGTCTCTTACTGTATCAACAGTCATCAGCACAAATTATTGCAGCTACCTGACTTGATCAGTTGGGACAGAAGTGAAGTCACTGTAAATAAAGGAACATTGTTTCAGACCAGCCTCTCCTATGAGCACGGTTATAGATTTAAGGCTAATTCAAAACTGACTTCCCAGAATGTCATGGGATACTGAGGCCTATTTATTACATACATCCTGAGCTGATGAGACTGGTTATCTTAAAGAACAAGCAGATTTGTTTTCTTGAGTTGAACTCTGGTGGGAGTATTCGCTAAAACATGTAGCTCCAACCCAAACTAGTGAATAGCTATATACCTAGATAACAGACTTGTGTCTCTTCCTTCTGGATTAGATGTTCTCTTTCTCTCCTCCTAACCTCTGCTTTTGTACAGTGTTATTGAATATTGTTAATCACATTTAATTCCAGAAGTGAATGCATTTTATTTATGGGTGAAAAACACATGAGGTTATATTTCCGTGTTACATTTTCTTCTCCAACAAAGCCGGCTGATAGGCCTGTCCAGAGCTGCCCGTTCCCACCCCCGCACTGTTAATCGTGCTGCCCTCGCAGCTGTGCCAACACGGGCTGTGTGCAGGGCTGGCCAGTAAACCCAATCAGTCAACTCATCTTTTAACTGGGTTAAAAGGCCTCCAAAAAACCCCCAAACAAAACACTTCCAGGGCTGCACGGCTCACAAAGAAAATGTAACATGAAACTATGGCCTCCCTCAACCCCTCCCTCAAAATAGTCTCAGTTCTTTGATGAATAAAATGCACTGAGTTTCCTCACTGTGGCTATTTTAATTCTAATTCAGGATGGAAAATGTCAGCACATCAGGTTTTCATAAAGAACAGAAATTCCATTTCCTTATTGGGGTCAATTAAACAATTGGGGTTCTTTCAAAGCAGGAAAAAAATATTTTTAATTGCAAAAAATGCAAATGGTGATTCTTAGTGGTATTTTTGAACCCTATGTATTTTTTTTTCTCGAGACTTTCCTTTTTCCTTTCCTTCGTTTATCTTGTGGAGGGAGAGAAAAGTTTGAGAACACGCAAGTGTGAGCTCCCTATCAGATCTGCCTTACCTCATCTTGAGGGTTTCCTCATCTTTGGCAGAGCTGAAGGCAGGAGGAAGCCACCTGCCTCCAGCCGCTCCCCTGCTGCCTCCCAAGCAGTCAGGGAGAGGGATGCTGGCACCTCACGAAGAAGCAAGCACAGACGGACCCGAAAATCTTCTCATTTGCCATCAGTGCAACTCCTCTCATCAGAAGAACCCCAAAAAGTTTCCTTCAGCTCTCTTGTTCTCCTAAAATAATCGCAGGTTGACTCCTTATGTCTATCCTCTAGAGTGACCCGGCTACAGCCCCCCTCTCCCAGCTTCCAGCACATTTTACCTTTTCTCCCCAGAGCTGCATGTCCCTCCACCCATCCACTTGAGACCACCAGGCACCAGGACTTCCACTCACCCACTCCACCTACAGCCAGCACCCTCGAAATTACCCGCAAATCCTGGCCACACCTCACCCAGCCCATAAGCAGCAAACAGAAAACACAGAAATGCCAGGTGCTGCACACAGCCACGCAATCCCCATACATCCACCCTTCACTCGGAATCCCCAACTGGAACCCATTCCCACTCTGCTTCCCCAGACTTCACGACTTTGGGCAGCCAGTTGCCTGCCATGGCAGAGGCATATGTTCATATAAATTATTTGCAAATCTGCACATCGGTTCATTCCGAAACCAGTGTAAGACGTCACATGTGGAGCTGTGCAGAATTTAGCATCCAGATAAGCGACAGCAGCCTGCCTCTGCAGACAGCTGAAGCAATAGATCCAAGTGAACTGCTTTGGCCAGGTATCTCTGATACCTGCTGCCTTCTCGGAGATGGACAAAGCCCTCAGGTGGGAATGAAGCCCAGTGCAGGCAAGGGGCAAGTAGGGTACACCAAAGTCCAAAGCAGGGAGTGCCCTGGGCTTTGTTTTGCTTTAATTCAGACTTGCTGAACTTGGTTTTCCACAAGTCCAGTTCCTTTGAAGACGCCTTCACTCCACCTAGTTCTGGGTAAGGAAAAAAACAGATCCAAAGGCCAAGCTTTTCAATGCGTATTGCAGAACAGGGATTTCTACATGAAGAGGATTGACAGAGTTTGGAAGTACATCAACATGGAAACAAGGTCCTTTTACCTTCCAGCAAGAAAAAACATCTTCCAGAGAAATATTTAACTGCCTCTGCCTTCAGACAGACAGTCCAATGTGGGTGAGGATGTGCTTATTTTGGCAAAACGCTCCCAAACTGAGCTGTTTTGTGTGTGGTTAGGAGTGCTGGATGCAAGCTCAGTAATTTGCTAGTGGCATCTTGTGGTAAGTAGCTCTTGCGAAGAGGTTGACTCGACAGCCAAAATGTAGGTCACCAGTGGGTGGAGTTCACAACCTCCCAACTCTGCTGATGGCAGGATGCAGAAGTTCCAGAATTTGAAATTATTGATGGAGCCTGAAAGCTTGGCCACTAAATATAAGCTTTTAGGATGATAATTTAATTGGTTACTCATTTATGTATGATGGTATATAACGCCCAGTCTATTCCTGGGTTACCTGTTAATTAGGAGAACTTCAGGCCATGTGCAAAGACATTGGTCTTACTCTACAGGGTTTAAATATGCATGGGCATTTGCAATTAATAAATGGACAAATTTTGTTAATAAAGTTGAAGTTCATTAGCCATATTTCCAAAGTGTGTCCTTCCTATTGCACTCACGGCAGTTCAGAGTGGTCTTCTGGCTCCGAAGCTCTGATGGCCATTTAACTGGCAGGGCTTTGCAGCGCTGATGGGTGACAGCCATGAGGTTCTCCATCCATGTCTGTCTCTCCATTGCCTGGCCAAGCGTTTAGCAAGGGCAGTCAAGGGAAGGCACTTATTTCTCAAACGACCATTTAAAATATGTCCTTTATAGCAACGTGGCAGTCTTTATCTGTCCTGCTGCATGTATTTCAGAAAAAAAAACCACCTTAATAATTTTTCTAAACAAAGAACCCAAAACAACACACCCTTTTATGTTTGCACACGCTCCACAGCCGCCTTAACTCCAGGCTAAACCGCTTCTGTATATCTGCATAATCTTAAACCTTAGCAAATTAGAAAATAAATATAATAGCACATTCTCCTCCAGGCTTTATCTCTCCATAACTGCTGAAGCTGTCTGACAACGATACTCTTCAGAGTCTCGTCATGCAGATCTGTGGTGAAAAGGTTTCAGCAGTTTGCAGTGCAGGTGTGCCATCAGGATGGTCACTGGGACGCTTTGGGGGGATTTGTCAAAAACAGCTGCCCCCGGAGAAGACTGCTGGACATGAGCAGGTCTCCTCTGCATGCACTGGCTGCACAAACATAGAGTTACTGCATATAGCACCTCTGATACATCAAATATCAGATTTACTGCCTAACAAAAACCGGTAGCTTCAGTTGTCTCCATCAACAGGAAAACTGACCAGGCTAGTTAGAAAGTGGCCTGTGTGATGTCTGCGTGAGATGTACTGGTAGGATTCATGAAACAAAGCTGGTGAGGTTATCTGGTGCTTAAGGCTTTAAACACCGACCAAGTAACATAAAGAGAAGTTTGTGCCATGGGGATTCATGTTTGTAGCCTGCTACCTTGCGGGAAAAGGATTAACTGTAGACAAAAATATTTCATAAAAGGGAAGGACTACTGGCACCAACACCAGCCCTACATCAGGACACATTTTAACGTGAATGCCTGTCCTTGCTGCCGACTCCAAACGGTCATAGAATTGTAGAATCATTTAGGCCCGACAAGACCTTTAAGATCATCAAGTCCATCCGTTAACCTAGTACTGCCAACTCCACCACTAAAGCACGTCCCCCAGCACCAGACCTACACGTCTTTTAAATACCTCCAGGGATGGTGACTCAATCACTTCCCAGGGCAGCCTATTCCAATGCTTCACAACCCTTTCGGTGAAGCAATTTTTCCCAATATCCAGTTTAAACCTCCCTTGTCACAACTTGAGGCCGTTTCCTCTTGTCCTATCGCCTGCTACCTGGGAGAAGAGACAGAGAAGAGGCACTTGCGAGAAGTGAGTTTGCACAATTTTGTTGCAACCTTGCCACTTTCAGACAGTTTAGTCTGGTTTCTTCTAGCAGCAAACCCACTTGTACAAGTGAGGTCCCTGTCACTCGAGACCTAGTGTGCATGCCTTGGAAGACATCTTTACATTGCAGCTTTATCTTCTGGAACATGTCGCAGCTCTCCTTTGTGTGCAGGGGGGCCAGGACAGACCACATAAAGCTGCAGTGGGTCTGGCTGGGATGGAGTTAATTTTTCCCATAGCAACCCTCATAGTGCTGTGCTTTGTATTTTTAGCTAGAAAGGTGTTGATGACACACCAGTGTTGTGGCTACTGCTGAGCAGTGCTCCCACAGCAACAAGGCTGTCTCTCCAACATTCCCCACTCACCAGTAGGGTGGGTGGTGGGCAAGATCTTGGGAAGGGACATAGCCAGGACAGGTGGCCCAAGCTGACCAAAGGCATATTCCATACCATATGATGTCTGCTCATTAATAAAAGATAATAGAAAGGAGGAGGAAGGAGCACATTCTTTATTACGACGTTTGTCTTCTGGAGCAACCACTATGCGTACTGAGGCCCTGCTTCCTGGGAAGTAGCTGGACAATGCCTGCTGATGGGAAGTAGAGAATAAATCTTTTTTTTTCCTTTGATTCTGCGTGCAGCCTTTGCTCTTGCTTTATTAAACTGTCTTTATCTTGACCCATGAGATTTTTTCCACATTATTTTCTCCCCCCTTATCCAGCTGAGGAGGAGACTGACAGAGTGGCGTCCAGACATGGTCAACCCACCACAGAGCTGCACCCATGAAATCACTGGGACAATACACACATGACATTTTAGGGACAATATCCCATAGCAACGTCTTTTTTAAAAACAGTTTCTGCCAGTTTTGCTGCTTGTATTTCATGAATGGTTAAGCAGGGAACAGGGTTGTGTGTTCAAATACTGCAGCCCAGGACAACGGCAAAGCCACAGATTTCCCCTTCTGTTGTATGACAAGGGTTTTGATCAGTACACAGATCTATTACTTTTCTGTGTTTCTTACAAGTGATCAAATCCCAGTATAGGGACAGTTCTCTTTGACCTTGGGTTTGCCAGGATTCTTCATGAGTTATTTAATGAAAGCATTATCTCACATCATTAATGCAGGATTTCCAGTGTGCACTGATGCCCTTCAGCATTTGAGAGTCTGAGCATGATGATTTGGCTGTTACTGGAGTCAGTGCTGTCAATGTTGCCACATTTAATCTACTTTGGAAGTGGTTTTCACGGAACTACAGAATCACAGAGATCATCCAGTCCAACCCCCTGCTCAGAGCAGAGTCACCTAGAGGTGGATGCCCAGGACCATGCCCAGTCAGGTTTAGAATATCTCCAAGGATGAAGACTCCACGGCCTCACTGGGCAACCTGTGCCAGCGTTTGATCACTTTCACAGTAAAAAAAAGAGTTCTTTCTTAAATATAAACCATTTCTTGTATTTTAATTTGTGCCTCTTTTCCTCTTGCTTTTTCACTGGATATCACTCAGAAGAGTCTGACTCTGTCTTTGTTATTTGTTCTTATGTTTTTATTGCCTTATATCATACTATGACATGTCATAATGTTATTATGTGATTATTAGATATGTTATTACGTCTTATGTCGTATTATTATGTCTTTGTTATTAAGTCTTTGTTACACCCTCCCATCAAGTGTTTTTCTGCATAGATAAGACACCCCTCATGCCAAAAGCCTTCTATTCTAACAATTTGTTTGCTTTCCCTCTGTGAACTCGATGGTTTCCTAAATGCTGGCCCAAACTCCAGCATACATTTGAGCTCCACAGGACTGCCCTTCTCCTTAAAGTTACTTGGATGCATCAATGCTCAATCGAACAGCAGTACTGCCCTTATAAACACATTGTGGGATCAAATCTCAGGAACAACACAATGAATAAGAATATGCTGTTTTAAAAAAGTTTATTTTTCTCCTCTCACTGAAGCCCATATGTCTTTTAAATACAGAAAAGGAAACTGCCTTCTCCTTTTGGCAGATCCTGTAGGAAAGGTTCTGTGGGAAGGAAAAAAAAAAACCAAGAGGAGGAATATAGATGCCAGTTCATCATAAGCACTTGGCCCTGGGAAGCAATCCAATCCATATGACATATTGCTCGGATGCTCTGTACAATCACTGGAGAATAATCAAGTGCAAACACTTCCCCCTCTCCTCTGACAACACGCCACAGGGACTATACGCACCCCAGCAGCAATTCAGTCTGCTCAAGTGTGTTGTTTACTTCTTTCACTAACAACATCTGGAACTAGGGGAAAAGTTATGGCCCTTCATCCATTCGGAACTGGGGCCAAGAGCTTCCTTGGAGGATGGGCGCCAGAAAGACCACCACTGGAGCTTACATAGTAGTCTTCGAGGTTTAGGAGTTAGAGACTGTGTAGCCCACAGGCTGAACTCCATGTCAGGAGAGAGCTTGAATTCCCACCCAGGGAGGACACTCTGGGTGAGCGTGCTCATGGATGACCTTTGGAAGCCAGACAGCACTTGAAATCTGTGGGACCAGGTAGAAAGCTGGTCAGAGGGATCCTCACAATAGCCCGGTGGTTGGGTCGCTTTGCTTATGGCAAAGCAAAATTAATGTTCAGATGCTGCTTTCTGCATCAGACTACCTACCATGGGATAAAAGATTGTTTCTCTTCTGCCACTGACATGATGTCCTATTCTCCAAACCCATCAATCTTTTAAAAACTGAAAGCAGCCTCAAATCCCCACCTCCAGCTGTCACTGCTTTGGCTGTGAAGCTTCCTGGCACCGTACTTGAGAGGCCTCTCTCCCTTTTTCTGATCCCAAGAGCTATACAAGCTGCATTGAGTCTGTAACACCCAAGCTATTTAAAAATAATGTTGTTTGGATAACAAATTCAGGCAGGCACTTAGAAGTTAGGAAATACTAGATCTGTGCAATTTCAGCTTTGTTCTCTTTTCCATTCATTCTGTGCTGTCCTGTCAGTGAGTAGGTGAGCTACTTACTTTAATTACAGTTCTGACATTAATGTCAGCACCATCCCAAGCATGCAAAGAGGGGAAAGAATTACAGTGGCACAAGCAGCCAGATCATTTCCTCTACTAAGCACTTGCCTTTGTAACCTAAACAACAGTAAACCAGTCTTCCTCCCACCCTTCCTCTGTCCCTCCTATCCTTTCTCTCTTCCTTCTTTCCATCCTTTCTCCCTTTCTTCCTTCCTTCCCAGCCACAGTAGCCCTCCTCATTGAAATACC
Source organism: Stercorarius parasiticus (assembly GCA_013396915.1). NCBI lineage: Eukaryota > Metazoa > Chordata > Aves > Charadriiformes > Stercorariidae > Stercorarius > Stercorarius parasiticus. The sequence goes on from VWZL01002232.1 coordinate 462,490, forward strand.
AGCAGCATCTGGGGCTCTGAACCTTGTATATTGTATACTGAACTGAGATTCCAGACTAACACCAACCAGCAAGAAGGAAAGCTATACCCTTAAAGTCGTGGAGAATCTGCAGGGCCCCAGCTCAAGACTGAGGGAGTGTTAGTGTAGAATCTGATCTGGTATTCTTTCTGCCTTGTGCAAAAGTCAGGCAGCTTCTGCTATACGTGTTGCTGCTGAGATACAGGGTAAGTAGGTATTAGGGATATGGGCCATGTCCGCTTCATGTTACTCTGTCCGCTTCCTTCTGCTTAGGAGCTGGAAAGTTGAGAGAAGGATTGGTGTCTCCAGTACCACGTTATTCCTGGAGAAAACCTAAAATAGGATCATGTGTGCTGTGTGAAGGAGGTAACCCAAAATATCTCTCCCAACTTGCAGGCTTTTTCCCCTCAAAATAGAGTTCGAGTGTCTTTGTTCTACACAAAAAAAATTCAATGCTTTATGCTCGGAGAAGAAACACATATTCAGTTGACAAAACATGATCTTCATCAGTAACGAGGTTCCTGAGCACTTATTTTCCTGAGTAAATAGGTTAGCTAGTTTGGCTTACAATTAAGTATAGCTGGACACTTTAAGCACCTTCCTATCTAAAAATCTGTGGGCCATATTACAGGTTAAAACCTAAGATCTGTGGAAAGCCAGGGAGATTTTTATAAAAATCAAGCATGGACCCAACACCCACTGTTGATTGCATTCATTATCTCACTTCTTCCCCAACAGGTTCCATTTGCAGTGTAATTACTGAAGTCCTTTCTGTTGAGGATTTTTGCTTCTTGATTGGCTGACTTGTGTAGATAAAATCTTAACAAATCTCATGGTACACTTTTCCTGAAGAGTACGTTGCCAGCCACGTGCTCTCTGCCCAGCTCAGCTGGGCCACCCAGCCGTCAGGATCAGAAGTCACAGGGATGGACCTGTGCACAGACAAACCCAGTTCTCTCCTCTCCCTGGTAACTTATTTATACTGGGCACGCAGGAGCATAATTTTGTATCGAGACATATACCCTTGTATTAAATGTGGCTGAAGCTGCCAGTAGACTGAAAGATGTTAATGTGAGGGACACACACACACATAGAGATGATGACACAGTTTTGCTTCCCTAGAAATGGTGGCAAGTTGCATGTTGCATGCTGGCAGGAAAACAGATGGGAAACACCATCAGAAAGGCTTAGCATTTGATTGCTCCTTTGCTTCCAGGGGTGTCACACCCAGCAGTGACTCCATGGGGTGCTAATTCTGTTGAGACAGCTCCTGCTGCCAGCTCAAATGCATCCCAGCCATCTGATGAAAGGTGTTGAAGTGCTGCAAAAATCTTTCTGCCAGTTCAAGTGTGTTCAAAAGAACTTTGAAGAAGTAGTTTTGTCCCCAGACACTTCCCCGCCCCCGCCCCGATCAGGTGTAATCAGTCCTCATCCAGATGGCATTAACATTGCTGTTCTGGGTAAATCAACAGAAATACAACTGTGAGTTCACATCAGACCCGGATTAGGGTAGTTAGTGGGTGGTTATCCACAGTTTTAACAAGAGTGGAGCCATGTCCTGATATACAGTATAGCATTTGTATGTGGAAAGGACTCAGGAGTTACGAGAAATAAGCTCTTATTTCAAGCTCTTTCAACAGTTGTCAGCTTCACCTTTGGCAGGTCACTGAATCTGTTTGTCTCCCTTTTCTTACCTGCAAAATGGGAATGATAATTACTTCCACATGTAACAGGGATGATAAATGGGAAGCGTTGCTATCATCCAAACAAGTCTTAGCTCCTCACTATTAATTCCCATCTGTTCAAGAGCACCTTGTTAGTCTCAGGAGTTGCAAAAACGTTTGCTTCTGCTGTTACAGATGTGGGAGTAGATCAGGATTAACTCTTCTGAAGTCAAGAATAAAGCCAGGCTGAGTAGATGCAGAATCAAACCTTGCTAGTAATGAATCACCCCAGACCCAACTCTCACAGGAGCTGGACTTTCTCTAGCCATTTTCAGCACCTTTACAATCTCCTGTGACAAAAGACACCTCTGTTTCACGCTTTCACTCCTCCAGGAACCCCTATAGATCTAACGCTTCTAAATCTGACCAGGTCAAGGGTTTAATTTTCTCACCTGGAGAGCAGTTAGGTCACCGATCTCGGTGTTTTACTCCCATGCATAACAAGAAGCTTTCACAACCTTTACCAACGATGAAGACCACATATACTGAATAAATCCAGCCACTTCACCTCTGCAGTATCTATTTTACTCAACTATTACTGAAGGACGGTGAGTATTCCAAATGGAGAGTCTGTGACTGTAGGAAGGACAGTGAGCACCAGCTCTAACATCTTCCCTGCCCACCCAACCATACTGTCTGGACTCAAGCAGTCCTGTTGCACGCCATACCTTCCAGGCTCCTTCTAGGTTTCATATGCTGCCTTCAGCATCCGAAACATGCCTGGCAGAAACCTGTTACGATACATTCAGCCTCTCAACACAAGGAAGACATAAACCCTCAGATTTACTTGCAGCTATATTACATTGCTTCAGAGAGCTGTAGGTTTCTTTTTATGGCATGCATTATTTTCTGGGAAGAAAACAGGTAGTCTGTAGCTGTGGACTCTCTATACCTCAGAAAGAAGGCCTCAGGACGTGCAGGAGACGGACTGCTCCAGAGCATGGATGCATGCAGAGCAGCTGTGCCCCCACATCAGGGATGGCAAACTTTTAGGGTGACTGGCACCAATATACTTGAGAGAAGACTGTAGCCTCCTGTGGCTGGGACCAATCCCAAACTGTCAGTGACAACAACAGTCCCAACTGCCCCCCTATATAAGTAGCCACAGCACAGGTTATGGGCAGAAGGCAGAAAGCCGGTTGCATAAGAAGAATTTAACTCCAAATGCAGTGGGGATCCTGGCTTCTCTGCAGCTTGGAGACCACCACTGTAGCAACGCTGATACCATTTCACTCAGCCTCTGCTGCCACCAAGATTTTAGCTTGCAAACTACTTTTTCCCTCTTTCTTCCTCAGCTATGATCCAGCCTTGGCGCCTTTGGCAGGGTGGATGCCAGGATGCTGATGTGCAGAACCCCTAGCTCCCCCTCACCTCCAACACCCCAACTTTGCTCCAGCATCCAGGCACGGGCTCCCACTACAGTCACCTCACCTGGCCCCCCTACCCTATTTTACCTAGACTGGGGGGAAATGAGTCTGGGGCAGCGTGAGGCTCCTCCACCCGCCTGCGGCTGTGCAGCGGCAGAGCACAGATCATCCCTGCTCTGCACTGCCTCGGCCGCCTGGGAATCGTTCGTTGCCTTATAAAGACCATTTTGTCTGTGCCTGACACCCATGCCCTGTATACATAAATTGAAATGTTCCAGGCTCCACTGTCATCTTATGAGCACAGCAATAATATATAGCCCGTGTCTCCTTTTCACCACATCAGCTGCTTCGGTTGGGTTCCTCTCCCCACACATGGCTTCAGCGGGACGGCCACGGCGAGCCACTGCGCTGCCCAGGGCAGCACCAGCCTGATGAGCCAGGCGCCATGAGGAACTCCCTCGGATGGCTTTGCTCAGCCTTCACAGTTGTGACTGCCTTTTTTTTCCTATGATTGTTGGTCTAGGGTCTTGTCCTGGTTTGAGCGACACAGGATTAATTTCTCTTTCAGTTATTTTACTTTTCAGTAAAGTAAATCCCTTCTAATGCTAGGGAAAACTGCATGTTTAGAAGGCTCTAGTGTCTGAATTTCTGAAAATATTTACTTTATAGTCAGCTATGGTATGCGGGTTTCAAGGTCTCAGTGTTTTCGAGCTAGCCAGGTACGGGGACCAGGAGGAGCGAGAGTTGGGCACTTGACCCAAGCTGGCCAACAGAATTATTTCATACCATGAACGTCACATTCAATATAAATTAGCAAGTTTGCTGAGGAGCTCTCTCTCTTCCTTAATGGATGTGACCCAGGGAACTTCTTGCCCCGGTGCCAGACCCCTGAGCCCTTCCCTTCCTCCCGAAGGTGTAGTGCTCACAGTGTCCAACATTTGCTGTCCACTGTTGGCAGCGCACAGCTTCCTACTGATAGAATCGGCTGAGTATAATCCTCGTATATTTTATATTGGTATTGGGATCAATATTGGTTCTTTAGTATTATTAATGTTAATTATTTAGTATTATTCTATTAAATCTGTTTATATTTCAACCCTCAGGTTTCCTTGTTTCTTCGTGATTCCCCTTCCCGGGTGGGGAGGGGTCATCAGGTGATAGAATAATTGTCTAAATGACAACAAATTGCTGTGGGTTCCTCAAACCGCAACAGCTCTTTGTAAGAAAAGGTCTCAAATTCGTGGTACTAGCAAAAGACTGCGTTGCCTTTACAAGACACAGACCATTCGTACAGTCCTGTTAACAACCACCCATACTTCGTCAGCTACCTGTCTTTCCACTTAAAAATCTGCAAGAGTGCAGAAGACCAGCGTTTCATCCTCAGCAGCTCATCCTGTAGTTCATGACAAGAGAAGGGCAGCACGGCTGGAGGTTGGATACGCCATCCCTCCAAAAGGCTGCTGCCACCGAGAGAAATTAATTTGGCATAATTTCTGTTCAAAGCAGTGGCACAGCTGAGGCTGTGGCATGGGGCATGTTGGGCAACTGGTTCTTGGCCCGTCTCCTCCCTCCTTCTGCAGTTACAGGGGCTTGAAGGGAAAACCAGGCTCAAGGGCTTTACGTAGTGCCTTTTCCAGTGAGAAAGATCAGGAAACTCTTCCTTTATTTACAAAAACACTGGGCAACACCTGTTTTGGACACAAGAATATTTGGCTACTGATGGTAAAGAAATCCTGCCTTTTGGTCTGTTACCATTCACTCCAGACAAGAAAACCTTGTGAAGTCTGTAACCTAAACTTCTCTCCCATAAGCAGAGATTTAGACTAAATATGAATTATTCCCCTTAGACATATTGCTTTGCTTATGCCAACATATATCCTGCATTCAGTTCTAATTATATGAGTACTGACCTCTTCTATTTACAGAAGGGGAAGCTGGTCATGCAAGCATTTCTTTTTTTCCCCTTCTTGGCTGCATGAGCCCTTCTGACAGAAATATGCTAAAAGCTTCCAGATCAGTTGATTTATGCTGAAAGTCCAGCTTTAGCTTCAGGCTTGTGTTAACTGATTCCTATAGAAGCTGTTCCTGTTAGCCCATCAACGCTGTATTTCCTCGGCAAAGATGTTTTACAGCAAAACGCCGCTGGAACTTCCCGTACGATCCTTTCTGTCGCTCCCTGGCAGGGCTCTGCTCTGGGACTGATACCTGCAATACAAAGAAGTGACAAAAGACTGAATACAAAGACTGAACTTGGGATAAAAACATATATATACACGTATATATTATATGTTATATATATATAAAAAAATATATGTCATATGTTAGCTACTTCTTGGTTCAGTGGCCTCAGAAGATCGATGGCATCTGTGGCAATAAGGAGCAGCGAATCAAGACCGAAAAAAAGGCTCCTGACTTAAACTTGGATTTTTTTTTCTCCACCAAACAGCCATGTGTGTTGTGCAGCCTGGCAAAAGACCAAGAACAAATTCTGGAGGACAAAGGAGATAAACAAACAGCAGTTTAAATTAGCAAACCACAGATTGATACACAGCATACACAGCTGGAGTAAAAGTGAAAGCTAAGGGAGAGGCTTCAAAAGGCAAGAAGACTGTTTTGCTAGAAGCAGGATAAAGACTTGCCTGCAGCCTGGAAACAAGCTCGGATCAGGAGCACCCAGCTCCACACAGCTGCTATATTTGCAAGACCAAAATTATTTTCTACAAAAACTTCAGACAGGTTAATGTGGTATGTGCAGTTACAGTCCAGACTTTGCAAAGAAAATCTAGGCGTGCCGAATATAGACTAGTAATACTCACCTTTTAGAGTTGGGAAAAAACAGTTATTTTGGGGAAAAACATGTTTGTAGTCATTTCAGCTAGTGGGAAGGGCTGAAAAACATGGACTCGGTAATAGGGACTCGATTCAGTCACCTAAATAAGTCATTTACTGCCCTCAAGATGCCCTAGAGAGTCCTGTCTGACCCCATCTACTGCTCCAGCAGGGCATGGGTCTCCTGTACACCCTGTGCTTTATCCATCAATGTACATGGATGTCTCACATGCAAGTCAAGATACTCAGGGGTACCAGTTACCCTTGTCCAGTAAAATGACCCTCATCCCTAGGTGTCATTAACAGAGCACTCATGATAGTCAGGGAGTCCCATGAGGACAAAAGAAAATAACACTAAATACAAGTATATAAATGCAAGTATAGAAAGGCTATCCATTCTGTGATTGCATGTGGAAAAAAAAGTTACATGCTGTCTCTAAGTTATGATTTCTTCTATCCAGAAATATATGACACAGCTGATGAGCACATTATTGATGTCATAGTCAAGGTATTTGCCAGAAATAGCATACTGATAATGGCAGTGGTAGACAATGGACCACAGCTTGATTCTTACAAGTTTAAAAATCAAAGCCTTTGCAAACTGTGCAAACATTTTACTTCAAGTGCAGGATATTCACAGTATAAACATATTGTGGATAGTGGTGCTACAACAGCTAATCATCTAAGGATATTATAGCATGCAGATTTTAGGGAAGACAGATGTTTTGTGAAAATTAACTAAAATGATGTAGAAGAACTCATATGAATGATAGAAAAGAAAGAAATACTCAAGTGCCAGCAGGCTATAAAATAGCCTAAGGAAAATCTGGAGTGAGTTATACCAGAGGAATGTCTGTGAACAGAGGAAAAGAGAGGGAACATAACCACACAGAGAAAACTTTGCCAGTGCAGGCCATTCAGAAGGACTAGTCAGAAATGTAAGATGGGATTTATGAAAAAGGATATTATCCAACTAAGGAAGAGGTGGACATAAGGAGCCCATGACAGATGGTAGCATCTGAAAGACTGAGAAGGATATGAACAAATGAGAAATTTATTTAAGGAAGAACTGCAAAGGAGACACAATCACATCTTCAGCAAAATGTTCTGAAAGAAAGTCTTGCTCAAGGAGATCTCCAAAGGAAATGGCACAGAAGAAAGACTGAAAACTGTAAAGCCTCTAACCTGAAAAGAAAGGAAGGAAGGAAGGAACGAAGGAAGGAAGGAAGGAAGGAAGGAAGGAAGGAAGATTAGGCAATGATTGTTCAGCCTATGACAGATTCTTGGAGCATGGAAGAGCCCATCATCCCACTGTGTGAGGAAGATAAAGGCAAGGCAGAAAAGATTCAGATGCACATACAAAATAAAGTTTAAATTTTGTAAAGGGCAAGACCCTGAAAAAGAGAAAGGTGTAAAAGCATTTGTTGCCCACGGAGAAGACAAACTGCCACAGGACAGACAGCCAGGTTCATCTTTGCATTTGAACTGAGCTGGCCACAAAAATGAGAAGGTGTCTGGGGAGTCTCTCAACTGTTGGGGCAGCTGGGACACAGGAACCGCTTCCTGACAAAGGTCGTTGTGCCAGGATCCCCTGCAAGGGACAGACTGTTACTGAGACCACTACGCTGACTCTGCCAGCTGAAGACTTTATTACAAGAATTTCTTAGGCAACTATAGGTAGTTTATGATTACCTTATTCACACAGTAATGATGGATGCAGGACCAGAACAACCCGGTAAAATACAAAGGACAACTTCTGTGTCATAGGCCATAAACAGGACAAGACATCACACAGTGAATGATGAATAACAGTTAAAAATGCAGTAAAATGCATCTGTACAACAGGAGACTGAAAACAAAATAAAGACGTTGGAAAAGAGCGGAAGAAAGGTAGGAAAAAAAAAGTGAAGATAGCAAGTATCACTGTTAGCAATGCTGGTATCACTATCTTCATTAGCCAAAAATAAAAGCCAAAACCAAACCTGCAAAGATGGATTTGATCTGAAGAATCAGGCACTCGAGACAAGTCTGGACTTTCTCTAGCTCCATTCAACAGCCGAAGGTGTGAGCAAGATGAAAAGCAGAAACCAGTCAATGCTAAGAAGCATCACAGATGCCAGAATGTGAAACAAGAAGCCTGAAGACAAAGAATTACAGCGGTAAGCCACACAAAGCCCACAGCCAGCTCAGGGGAAACGCTCCCTACCCCAGGACACCATGTTATTTGCAGGAAATGCTAGGACAATGGGGTTGATGGAATATTTCATACAGAAGTGTTTCCAGCCTGTGGTATCACCTAAAAGGAGATGAACCAAACGTGGCCTGATTCACTGGCCAAAACTCCTCTTGAAGAGATGTGGCATTTTGTTTGTGACCCTGCAGGGCACAGGCCCCCAGAGCAGACCAGAAGCTGAATGACACAAATAAAACATAATTTGCCAGCTTGGCTAAAGACATTATGCAAGAGCCCACAGTGAAAAAAAGAAAGGGGTGGGGAAGAGATTCTCTTTCCAGCTGAGCTCCTGCCTCTTTCCTACACAAAATTACTCCTTTCCATACTTCTCTGAAGATGTGACTGAGGGAACCTCCTCTTTGCAGAGTTTACCAGGACAGGCCAACAAACATCTACTCTAACTGACCTGCACAACAGCCAGTGTCTGCCATGTTTTCTGGAGAAAACATCCATGCCCACTAGCACTAAGCTAGTGCTTATTAGGTGTTGTGAGAGAGCTTGTCTACCCTTGCTGATCCCAGGGCAGAAGGCTCCTAGTCCACCAGTGTTTGCTGACGTGCTCTGCAGGCTCACCACACCTCTCTCTCCTCCTTGCTGTCCCATATGGATCCCGAATACGAAGACAATCTGTTCCTGCATTTAGCTACCCTGATAACTCGCAAGGATTTAAATCAGACATACAGTAGATGAAGAGGGCATGTCAGTAATGACACATGATCTCTGAAGGCAAGTTTTGATGATGCAGTCACATGGATTTGCTGGTGATGTGACAGACTGAAGACATCTGATGCATGTTGTGACGTTTCTGTCCATGCTAATTCCCAACTTTGGTGCAGGGTCATTACTTCAGAGAAGAAGTGCAGCTCCACTGTCCTGAAACTTTTGAAAGATTTAAGAGCATCTCCAGAACCTACAAGTGAACCATGTAATCTAACCATCCAACATTGGAGGAGGCTATGAGGAACACCCTCCCAACTCAGAAGCAGGTTGCTGCTGCTGGCTGGAACCTTACTAACCTAAATGGCTGCAGCTTGCTGGCTAACCAGCCCAGTATTGGCAAGTTAGCTATGGGTACTATGGTGGAACATCACGGTCACTTTTTAAAGACACAGAGTTGAAAACTTGATGTAAACTATGTAAACAGTAGCATGTGTGCTTTATCCTGTGATACAGACTGGGATATTGAGTAAGAACATCAGAGTCAACTTTGTGAGTCCACACGCACAGTGATGAAGGTGCTTCACATTCACTGCAGAGTAAGAACATCCACGCAGGGATCAAAGTGCAGCTGAGGCATTGCCTGTTTATATCTTAGCTTGTTTGCAGTAATGTGAACATCTGCCTATACTTCATGCCATTGAATATATAATTGGAACAGGACACTCACATTTGCAATTTTATTTCTCCTGAACATGATGGTAGGTCCATAACAGTAACATTATTTATTATCATCATCGATTTGGAGGGGCAGGGAGTAGCTAAAGGGTCTGTAGGCCTCTTCTCCCCATTAGCACTACCCAGTTTAACATGTACACCAGGCCATGCAATACTAGAACGTTCTTGTGCCTGTGCTTCCAGCTCCAACAGCAGCTGCATTTAGCTGCAGTTCAAAGGACTGAGTCTGCATCTCTGTTTACTGAGTTGCACACGTTGGCCAAAGCCTTCTGGTAGTAAGTGCGAAACCACCTCTGCGGGTAGGTGAGGGAGTGGGAGTATGAAACTTTGTATATTTTTAACTTCCTATATAACTTGACAATATGATTTTTTTTTTTCTAAGATGAGGGTAAAACCAAAATTGTACTAGATTTGCAGGAACACTCAGCAATGATTCTTTTCCAGAAGTCTGAAGCAAAATTTGCACTGTGTAAAATCCTACTACTATTGAGTGTCATTTACAGATTAGTTATGCCAAATATAATTTTGATTAGATTTTCAGAGGCAGTCATGGATTACTGTAGTTCACAGTAGGCAGTTCTGTCTGAAAACACTGCACAAACATGAATTAATTAATTCGTTTGAAAGAGTAGAAAAAATCATCAGGCGCATTTGTTAATTGAGAAATATAACCAAAGAAGGCTAGTGGTGGTTTTTTGGCCAAGAATTTCAGGAAAAAATACATGTTTCTGTAACAGCCATTTGAGCAATATGGTAACTCTCAATAATATTCACTTATTTCTTCAGACACAGTTCTAGAAATACTAGAAAGTCATACTTCTTCTAGTCACAAATCTTTCAATCTACTTGCCATCACACCACAGCTTACTTTTACTTTAACCTTTTACATTCAAAGTTAACAGTTGTTCAGAAATAAGGTTTAATGTATTCAAGATTCAAATAGTTCATATTTACAGAGTTAACCCTGCATTTTTGTTTTCCCACATGAACATTTGTTTGTGACTTCTATGTCTGTTGTAGATTTAAAATATTGGCTTTGATACAAAACATGTATTATATATGAAAGACTGGACAAGAGGCAAGTTGCTAGTACACTTACCGAGCTATTACACAAACTGTCATGGAAATATTACTAAAATGCCCTACTTCATACTCAGATCAGCTTCAGAAGAAGCATTTAATACACGAGGAAAGTTAAGTGATAGGTTTATGCAAAACTTGTCAGGGAAGATCTTGTTTTACATCAAGCTAAATTCAAAATCCCCTTCCCTCGGGAAATCAGGAAGTGTCATTATCTGTTTTCATCTGGTTTTATCATCCCAAAGAAAGTTGACATTTCAACATTTCCTACATGAAACCAGCACTTAGTCATCACCAAGAATTAGGCTTCAGGAACAGGCAAGACGTGAACTTCTTAAAGCTGGTGCAGAGGAGGGCCACGAAGATAACCAGAAGGTTGGCACACCTCCCATGAAGACAGGATGAGGGAGTTGGCGCTGTTCAGCCTGGAGAAGAGAGGGCTCGGGGGAGATCTTATTGCAGCCTTTCAGTACTTAAAAAGGGCTTATAAAAATGGTGGTGAGAGACTTCTTACCAGGGCCTGTAAGTGACGGGACAAGGGGCAATGTTTTTAAACTGAAAGAGGGTAGGTTTAGATTGGATATAAGGAATCCATTTTTTACAATGAAGGTGCTGACACACAGGAACAAGAGAAGGTGTGGATGACACACAAGAGAAGGTGTGGATGCCCCATCCCCAGAAACCTTCAAGACCAGGCTCCGCCCACGGAGGGGGGTCAGACTAGATGATTTTTGAAGGTTCCTTCCGACCCATTCTGTGATTCTCTGAATCTATTAATAGATGTAAATTCTGATGCAGTTTCATTTATTGTTATACCAGTCAATCAAGTGTTTTGTATTTTTCACCAATGGTTACTCTCCCACTCTCAAAGATATCAATAGTTGCATCTGACTGTTTAAAGGTACTATTTCAAGGTATATCCTGGAGAAACACAGAACACAAATTCCAAAGCTTTTGATTAGGAAACATCATGGCAGAGAATCATGTTGAAACAAGGCTAAAAATCTTTGTTTCCACTCATCTCAATGTTAAACTTTAATTTCTCATTGTGGTGTAGCTCCATAGCTTGAAAGAGCTTGTTGTTTCAAGTAAAGATGCCCCATTCTTTCCCACAGGCACGGCAAGCTGGTCAAACTACATCTTCCATAACATACCAGTCAGAGCGGTCAGAGGGAAAGCACTGTGCTACAGCAAGAGTTGTAATTTCCCAGGAACATCAGACAAACCAAGATATTGTAACAAAATTAAAAATTGCCTATAAAAATTCCATTATTTTTTTTTTTCAGAAAGTACACTTTCCAATGTAAAACACAAGTTTCTAGCCAGCCCTAATCACTTCTAAAACCTAGACTGCTTTCTTGTCTTTATCAGGAAAGCGGTGAATGAAGTATGAAGTTTGCCTCTTCCCGTTCCTACATGCATCTGGAAACTAGATCCTGGCTGAATTACTTGCTATAAATGAGGTGGGGGCATGCAGCCTGTCTTTTCTAGTACTTTCCCTTGTGCAAAGGACACAGGGGCAGAGAAAGACTTGACTCCGGGTTTGTCCTGACTCATGCAATGACTAGGAGAGGCACCAAGGATGAAATAAACTTCACCCTTCAGGTAAAACAGTAGCGTACCTCCAGGAAGGCTGGGATTCACTGCCCTGTGTATTAATCTGTATTTCTGACTCAGAATACCTCTTTGAACCAATTTTGGAAGCAAGTAATTTAAAGGTTGATCTATATTTAGAGTTGTGACAACAAAGCAACCCAGCTTTACTGAAACACAACTCAAGAAAGCCTCCTGAAGTGAGCTCAAGAAATTAGCTTATTTTACAACCAGACACAGCTAGAGTCAATGATTTATAGTAATTTACTACGGTTCCCCAGTCAGGATGACACTGTGAAATGAAAAAAACAATAGAAGAATCCTAAACAAGTAGTTTCCAATTAAAAAGTGAATATATAATGCCCGTTGACCTGAAATGAGCATTTAATTCACATCGGCGCAGCTTTTTAATTGAGTAGAAACAGTAAGAAATAGTTTTCTATTACACGCCAGTCCATTCACGTTCTCACCCCGTTGCAGCAATACCCAATTGCTTTCCAGTAGTGCATTAAGCAACACGTCGTTTGTTCTCCCTTCCTCTGCCCCAGGGGAGAGGTTTGTAGAATGATTTGCTTTGATAATTTGTGCGCTTTTCTTTAATGTATATGTTGCAATGTATTTATGTCATAAAGGCAGGTTAAAGAAATCTTGTTTACATTTGGATGATGATGTTTGTGATAGTCTTAGCTCCTGAGGGAATTCATTCCATAGTCTTGGACCAGACTTTCAAAGTCTCTAACCGACTGCACAAAGTATATTAAGGACAAAGAGTAAATATTTTTTCTTGATTTTTGTCTTGTTTTTTCGCCTTCAGCTTTAGCCCATCTTCTAGCTCACTGGTTTTGAAAGCAAGGTGCGCCTCGCACCTCGAGGTATGTCTTGCACCCAAGGGGTGTGCAAGATAACCCATTGGGGTGTGGCAAGAAAATGCATTTTGTACTGTTAGTAAATAAATAAATAAAATTTAAAAGGTGTTTATTTTATCTTTAGTTTATCCTTTTAAAATTTCTTTTTTTGTGTATGTTTTATAATGTACATAATGTATTAGGACAGTAATATATGTATATATATTATAAATAAAAAAAATAAATATACTGAGGGTGCGTGCTCAAATTTTTTTTAGTGATAGAGGTACACTATCAAAAAAGTTTGGAGACCACTGTTCTAGACAGCAGTTCCCTGATGACAGTGCACCCTAACAACATAGACTGAGATCTGATCCTGAGTTTCAATCAGTATTCATAAGTCAATGTGAAAAAAACCGAAAACATCTGTTAAGCATATTTAAAAGAACTGCTGCTGTTGTGGAGTTGCTGCAACCTTCCCATACCGCGTGGATTTCCCCGGTGCCAAGCATCTCCTGCAGAAATAGTGTGTAGCAGGGTGGGAGCAATGTGAGAAGAGAGGCTGGCAAATCTGCCAACACAGGAGTCTCCCAGCCAAACAGAGATGATTAGATGTTGACGGCTTCATGAGTTCCTCTTTGGGTATCAGCAAGAAACCCAGAATTGCTCCCAAACTATGGGCTGAATGGACTGTGGGTTTGTGCATTTGCACAAATGAAACTACAGTAGACACATAAACGCCTCAAAAAAATTTCTGTGAGCACCTCTTTTGTCTGGCTGAGATTTCTGACCTATGAGCTGATACTATTATGTCGTGTCCTCGAAAACTCAATTGAACTGCTGAAATGAGTCTGTTGATGTAGTTGGGTGACCTGCGCTACGTGCTTTAGCATTAGCACCTGGTTTTGAAAATGTAGCCTCCCTAGATTAAATCAAAATACTACAAAGGTGCCAACTGTAATTTTTAAAATCCGTATGCACAGATGTGTCTGCAGGGCTTTTTTTGTTTACCCTACTTTAACATAATTAACTCAATTATGATATATGCCTAATTTCTAGGAACGCTTACAGAATACACTGACAGAAAGTCAAGTAGCCACTTTCATTTAATGTCAATAGTACATTCATCCATTTTCTCACACACAAGAACAATTAAATGTTTTCCAGTTTACTTACAGCTTCCAGAAAAGCCTGAGCAGTTATGCTGAGGTAAGCCTGAAGTTTTCCTGACTAAACCAGTATTTTACAAAGTATTAGAGTTCACATTTTAGCAATACTATAAAAAATGGGGTTTTTTTCCTTTTGAAAATAGACATGCCTTTCTGAAACACCCATTTGGCAACAACATTCCCCACAGCAACATAAGGCTGTTAAGATTCAGTAGATTAGGACAACCGCCTGACCATACCACAAAGAGGAGGAAGAGGAGAAAAATAAAGGATGTTGAGCAACAATACTTCAGACAGGCACCAGAGGTGCTGATGCTTCTGGGACATGCTCCAGGTCCATGCCATAGAGAAGGAAACAGCCACCCATGGTTAGCCAACCCTTTCCCAGGCCATTAACAGGCTATCTAAGATGGCCATGGGTATTACTACTATTATTATAATTTGGATAGGGGGACGCAACAGGCATAAGATCATCGATGCTGAATGTGGGAACGCATGCAGCACTCTGTGGAGAGGGCCATGTGGGCACGGCTGAGGGCTTTGACAGTTTGGGGAGAGGGATGGCACGAGGGCAGTGCAAAGGCAGTCAGCATTGCTGGGGACTCCTTCCCTTGCTTGCACTGGCCTGCTTTGGGAAAAGTAAAAAAAGGAGCATTAGGTCAGGGAATGGCTGGTGAAGTGGGCAAGGGACTTCAGGAAGGACAAAACAGGGTGTCAGGGCCCTGAGCCCATTCCCGTCCTCCTGGGGGTTTGGCTGGCTGGGCTCAGGCCCAGCTCTGAGACAGAGCAGCTGGTGACCTTGGGGAAAGCTCTTCCCAAACGCAATGCAGGGAGGCTTCGGCCAGGGCTGTCCCTCCTTCCCTTGGGACCTGCTTTGAAGTGGAGTCTCCTCCCCTTGGTCCCTGCCTGGTTACACTGCAGCTGCACTGCAGCCATGCCTGCACACTGCCTGACAAAGACGGCCACAAGAAAAGATCTCCATGACCATGACTGGCATTGGCAACAGCAGAAACTGCCACATCCTATAATGAGGACATCAGTAATAACATTTGAGAGCGCTAACCCTGTTCCTTACTGACTTGGCATTAGCGTCTTTGCTGACAGATTTCACTCAATTTAAAGAATATTGGTTTAAATTTGATTTTCTGAGTGATTAAAGATATCCTGTAAAAATATTTTTAGGAATCACTTGAATTCCCTCCATCAAATATAGTTATGGGTGCTGGATTAGCAAAAAAGTGTGCCACAATAAATCAGTTTGTGTTGTTTCCTTATCTCCTCCCAAGACAAGGATTCACAAACATTGTCCTACAAGAAGGACATTTTATAATAAGCAAAATTTCCAGGTTTCACTCCTGATCACCACTGCGTGGACTAACTCCACTCAGTGGAGATTCTGCAGCCCAAGATAACTGTAATAACTGCTCAGTAATGAATATGAGGAAGGTTTAATGGCGATAGATGCTTTCCATGGATTTTGGTAACTTAAGACAGAGAGAGGACCATGAGCCCACTGGCAGGCTTAGAAATAAGAAAAATGGCACTGATCAAAGTCACAGGGAAATTGTAGTTGTTTAAATACCCAGAAGAGGAGTTTCGTTCCCTTCCTGATTAAAGTGTATCTTTCACACCTCGTTCACTCCCTGATAAAGCACATCTTGTCCTAGCTGCAAACTGAAAAATACAGGACTGCTATGGAGGACCAAAGACCTGAAAAATCAAGAACATACTATTTTTTCAGTCAGGTTGAAATCCAGCAGCCTTCAGAGCTGACCTCCATTCAGAGTAGTCACCTAACCCAAAGACATACAAAAGGATCAGAAAGATGTGAATAAGAAAGACTAACAGATCTTCGGTAGAAAGAGGTTACTTTAAAAGAGGGCTGGAACTAAGAGGAAATGCCTCACACTTGCTAAGGCTAAACTGGCCATAGTTGTAGCCATAGGAATATGGAAAAAAAATCCCTCCATCGCTCGAGCACTTGGCCCCAAGGAGTGAGCAGATTTCCACCTCCTGCAGCATGCTTCAGATCAGCTCTTCCACTCCTACTTCAGAAAAAAAAGAATCTCTTTAGCAAAACCCTATGTCCTTTCTTCATGGAAGCACATGAAAACACACTTATCTAGAAGTAAACACATGCTCAAGTACTTTGCTGGGATAAAAAAAAAGTATTTTTCATTTAGGCTGCAGGTGAGTGACCAAACCAAATAGCAGTGCTGTCCATGTGGAGAATAAAAACAGGAATAAAAAGAAACAACAAAAAACAACTGTGAGAAGCTATAACATTAAGATCGGACTAAGCAGAATGTTCCAAAAGAAGCAATAGAGTTAGTAGCCATAATAGCAACAACAGCAGCGGATAAAGCACAATCTCTTGGTAAGGATGTCTAGAAGCTTGTCGTGGTTTAACCCCAGCCAGCAACTAGGACCACACAGCCTCTCTTTCCTCTCCAGAAGGGCAGGGAGAAGAGGGAGAAAAGGAGGGGAATGAGAAAAAAAAGCTTGTGGGTTGAGATAAAGGCAGTTTAACAGAACAAGGACAGAAAAGGAAAATAACAGTAATAATAATGATAAAGGAGTAATGGGAGTCACGCACACGGCAACCATGAGAAAACATGTAAACTGGGAATGAAGGCTGGACCCCTCTCCATGATGTGAACTTCCCCCAGTAGCGTGAATCCAGTGTGACACAGCACCAAAATGACTGTCCCTCGGCTGAGGGGCAGCAGTGCCACCCTGCATACGGGGCTCCCCATGCATTAGGTTCTGGATAAGAAAATTATGGATTTAATTCTGCAAGACTAGTCATTGATATTCACCTGTTAGACCTTTTCACATTGTTTCGCCTAGTAAGAAGGCTTTAACACCTCTGGATGCTTTCAAATTATTTTGTGCTGCCAGAGCCCTATAAAAGTACTTTGTATAAAAGAGAATTAAGCCAGGAATGTGCAACAGAAAAGGCATGGACATGTCTGGAAAAGCTGTAATACCCACAGTGCATGCAGGTCGAAGTCAGGCGCTGGCACTCAGCTCACAGACAGGTGTGCCGGTCGGTGACATTATCATTATTCCAGTTGTTTCTTACCACTCCTCTGCTGAGAGCTTCCACCCCCGCAGCTCTGTTGGCAGAAGGAATTAAGTGAGCGCTCCCTCGTGTGCTTCCAACAAGTCAGATGGATTAGTCAACAAAGAGGGTTTAAACCAACCTGCTCGCTTTGCCTGAAGCAAATGAAAGTGCTCTTAAACAAACCCTTCTACCAGCAGAGCTACGGCAGTAGTAACTGCAGCATCAAAGGGGTAGCGTGTAGGTGCAAACTGGCAAAATCTTCAAATGTCACAGTAAGATCGGGAACACACTGTCTGTCCACAGCTTTACAAGTATGCACAAGCTGTAGCATCTTACATGCACAACACCTGTCCACGTGTATATTTTATTCTGCAGCAAATACAAAGTTAACGCAATTATGCTGAAAGTTCCTCCTCCGTGGGCTAGGTTAAGACATGTTATCTCACACTCGCTGTGTGCTAAGAGTGTGCAAGGGAACAGTTATCAGATGGTGGATGGTAAGTTTTAATTCACAATACCTTCCTAACCTGTCTAAGGTCCTAAGGTAATTCACCTGAAAAAGGGTGTGATTTACCTTTGCAAATATCACTTAGCAGGTATTCCAAGAGGAATAACTGCACAAACTCAATTTGAGTTCAGTTTACTACAGAAACAGCTACTGACTGTAGTCCAAACATTCTGCTGACACATTACAAATGCACAGGTTTCCATTATTGGGAATTACACTTTCAAAAGTCTTCTCTAATGGTAATCTGGAAGCAAGGATTGCGACGGGAACAGATGTGCCTGCGCAAAGCTGGACAGCAATGAAATCTCAGCGCACAAGCCTTCCCAAGGCACTCCGTGCTCCCCAGGCAGCTGAACCCGTGCCACCAAAATCTACTTTGGTATGTTTACGGCACCCGAGCATGCAGCGTAACCATAACTTCAGAGTAGGGATGGCAACGAGGTTCCTGAGTCCTTCTTTGTGAGCATTGATTGATCATTGTATTCTCTTCCTCGTACTTGTTCTGTGGAGCAGCACAGTTCATACTATGAAGTGACAGCTTATACTATTTATTTTCTGCTAAGATCTATTTTTCCGCTTTTGGCATATCAGGACAAATGTGCGCTTGTTCCTGCCCCAGTAATAATAAGGCTCCGATTCCAACACACTCACTTTGCTGTGTGACCCCCACAGCAGGTCAGCCTGTTCTGCAGAGTAATGCTTTTGCTTGAGAGACAAAGAGCCACCTCTCTTACCAGTGAACTTCTAGCTTCCAAAATCCCTTAATATGCAGGAGTATTTGACCTGCAACTTTCATATGCCCAGGAAAATAGATTTCTAATAACACAAAAACCATGTTAGTGAAACTTGAACTCTTTTTCAAAAAAATCTTGAATCCTCCTTACTGTATGGACATGCATTGCAGAGATGAGCTCTACGGTAGGACAACAACCCATCAGTTTCAGAAGCTATCTTGGAAGAGTCAGCCTCATCATGCAAGTGTTTTTTAGGTGACAGCAGGAATTTTGGGACACAAATATTTCCAGATACAATGTGCTGTTAGTACCAGTACTATTTTGCTGAAAATGCTATGACTGGTATATGCTGCATTGCACAATGTCTCCCATGGCATGATCTATTTCTCACTCATTTCTGTAAGAGTTAGATCAGACTTTAAATACTCTCCTCAGCTGCAACAAAAGGAGACACTGAATGTGTGTAACAAGCTCACGACCCCTGTGGATAACTCACTGTCCCTAATCAACAAGGTACTCCAAATCAGGCATTATACGAGTATGAGAATTTCATCCTCAGTGTCTTGCACAAGGGGATTTATCATCTAAAAGCAAAAGATCCTATTCCTTGTGTAGGAGCTTGCAATTTGTTCACTGAAACCCTAATTCAGCAGAACATACAAACACATGTTTAAATGTTTTGGTAAAATGGGCTTTAAGTAGTATTAAATAGGGAACTGATACATTAAATAGGGAATAGGTAATGATATTCACCCACAAAGGAATTTTATAAACCATTCTCCCCAGATACATATCCATCTGGAGTGATAAACAGGAGTGTATGTGGTGTTCACCCCCTTTCACAGCATTATGCCCATTTAATTATTTTTTAATATTGGACTTTCAGATCCTGGAAAACAAAAATGAGTGACAACTGATACCTTCCTAGGGTGTGTCCCCTGCACATAGTACTACCAGTGACTGGGAACTGCATAGTTCAGATCTGGATTATTTTAGATTTGGAGCATGATGCCACACAGCAGCAGCGTATATATCATGATGCATTGATTATTAATTCTGCTCTCTCATTTTCTTTCGGAGGAAGCCAAAGGAAGGAAGCCAGTTTATGCTCCTTGCCCAATGAACCATGGGAGATTTTTATATCTTTCTGAAACATAGGAGAAAGAAGCAGAAAGAACCAAAGGACTATCAGAGAAGTAAGGAAGCTGTGGGTTTTATCTGGAGAATTAGATTTCAGACTGAGCAAAACAGCATTTGCTATTTACAGGACTAGGATGGTTAACCACTGATGATTTCTCTCTTCCACTGTCCTGTCAAAGAGTGGAAAAGGAAAGAGATTCTAGCCAATTGTCCAAATGTATGAACTTTGGCAGTAAACACACTACTGACTCTCGAGAGACTATGGGTGAGAAAGGTACGTTAAAGAATTACCATGATGTGCATATCAACGATTTGACTATGAACCTTACTAGCATGTGTGTTTGTCAGGAAAACCAGTTGATGAAGAAACAGCAAATTAATGTTTCTACAAAATAAACATATTCTTGCTTATAGAAAGGTGTTTACAGCACCTCAGGATGCTTTTTGAAATATTTAGTACCATCACGAATATAATATAAAACCTCATTTACAACAAAACAGTCTGAAAACAAGAATTTCTGCAATGAAGATTAAGTGGTTTGAAAACTTTTGTGAATTACTCGGTGACAAAAAAAAGAGTTCTGCAAAAGTTAAGATTACCTGGGGAGACCCGTGTCCGTGAAGACACTCCAGTAAAATGGAATTATCAAACAGACCAGTACAACCTCAATTCTGCTGTGACAGAGCCACTACAGACCAATTAAATCAGCCACAATGATTCCGTTAAGTTCCCCTTGCTGAGTGCACTGCACAGCGCTGGAATCCCTTGTAGTAAGCTGGCAGAGCAAAAGTGTGATGAGACAATTTGGGAGGAGCTACTATAAAAGTCTTCTCAGCAAACACTCCAGGAGAGGCTGAGATGGCCCTGAGGAACCAACTGCAACTTTGAGGTTGGCCCAGCTTTGAACTGAGTGAACTCCGGAGTTTCCTGCAATCTAAATTATTTTATGATTCTATATAGATTTGTTGGCACTCTAGGTTACCTGCTGCAATCAAATTACACTTCTTTGTTCTCCAAAACAGGGACCCAGTAGCTCATTACCTTACCGTCCCTCCTACGTATCTTATCCCAGCTCATTCCTGGATGTCCACTGGGTAGGTTTTGAACATAACAGTCCTGGGTGCAGGTTGCGTTCCCTGAGATCACAAATAGTCTGCTCGGTAAATGTGAATCCCAGACAGGATTCTTAAGGTAAACTTTCTGCATACACTTGTGGCAATTTGCAGTATTTTAAAGATTCCGTAAGAAGTAATCTACAACACCAAACATTTCTTTAAAAACAATACAACTTTCAAACAGGTAAGAAATGCTAATGTAGGTAAGAGCTGAGGCGCCAGTCAGCTGACAAATGCTGGCAGGCAGGGATCAAGTGCCGCAGGAATCCAAAAACACTGATACAGCACAAAGCCTAAAACTTGATGAAATACGGGTCGGTTTTGCGTTTTATACGGAGGCTGTATCACAGGAACCCTTTGCTTCGATGGACCCAGATCTGAATCGCTATCTCCACCCTGTGCCCCAGAGAGGCACAGCAAATTTAAAAATTCTTTATCTCCCCTCGCTCCTCTGCCCCCTTGCCTAAATTTAGACCATCTTTGCTCCTCTCCTGGAAATCTGATACTGCCTTTTACAGTTTATTTCTCCATGACCAACTCTCCTCTTCCCCCCAGAATTTTAGAAAGATTTTCTTAATCTTTCCACAAGCTGAAGTTAATTTTTCTGCCAAAGGTCTCATTTTCCCAAGTAACTCTTTGGAAGGAGGAATGCATTCTTCCTTATAGGATTATTGACAGCATTTATAGTATCCTTGCAGACTCGTCTCAGAAGTTTAAGTCAAAGCCAACCCTCCCAGATCCCTTCAAATTTCCAGACCAATTCACAGGGGAGTATCTTTTTTTCATTACAGAATATATGACATTACATGACAGCTACACTACCGTACTTCTTCATCTGGAAGACTCCACAGCTCTCCCTCTCTGACATCTTTTGTTATCTGCTGTACTACATCTGGCAGGGATGGAATTCATTTTCTTCATAGCAGTTCATATGGGACTGGGGTTGATTTGTGATCCCTGAAGGGTGTTTGCACAGCACCAAGGCCTTTTCTATTTCTTACTCTGCTCCCCCAGAGACTAGAATCGGGGGTGCCAAAGAGGCTGGGGGTTGACATAACTGTGCAGATGACGTGAACCAATGGAAGAGATATTCACAGAGCCATAGAATGGTCTGGGTTGGAAAGGACCTTAAAGATCATCTAGTTCCAACCCCCTGCCGTGGGCACGGACATCTCCTGCTAGACCAGGTTGCTCAAAGCCCCATTCCAGGGATGGGGCATCCACAACTTCTCTGGGCAACCTGTTCCAGTGCCTCACCACCCTCGTAATGAAAAATGTCTTCCTGATATCTAATCTAAATCTACCCTCTTCCAGTTTGAAGCCATTATCCCCCATCCTATCACCACATGCCCTTGTAAAAAGTCCCTCTCCAGCTTTCTTGTAGGCCCCTGGAGGTGGGGTTTAGGGAAGGTTTTTTCCCTCAAGAATTGGCTAGGCATCGCTCTACCCGCGGGAGGTGGAGATGCCCACGCACCACACATTCCGTTTCCCTTCTTTTTTCGCCCCAATTTTCCACTTATTCCAACCATTCTGTACCTTGACCCTACGAGCTTTTCTTCCTTTCCCTCTTCTGTGCCACGGTGCGGGGGGGAGGGACGGGGGGACGGGACGGACAAGCCACCGAGCGTCGATGTGGCGCAATGGGGGTGTCTGTGTTCCGTCCCCCTCACACACACCTCGAGCTTTTGGCCCCGCGGAGGGACCCGCCCCGCGCCCCGCGCCGGGCACGTGCGGCGCCGCGCAGGCGCCGCGCAGGCCACGCGACTTAACGGTACCGCCGCCACCGGGCCCCTCACAGGCTTGCTCGGCCGCGCCGCTGGCCCCGCTCACCCCTCGGGACCCGCGGGCCCCCCCCTTTCCC
>VWZL01002232.1:485735-496135 GCA_013396915.1 Stercorarius parasiticus
TGGCGTTCCGGGGCGGCGGCCTGATCGCGGCTGCTGCGGCGGCGGCCGGCGGTGGGACCGGCGGCGCGGCCGAGGCCTGGGAGCGGCAGGACCCCGAGGCGCTGAACGGGCGCGGGGCGGACGAGGAAGTGGAGCTGGAGGGGCTGGAGGCCGAGGAGCTGGAGGCCGCTGCGGCCGCCGAGGAGAAGGAGCTGCTGCTGCCGCAGGACGCCGTCTCGCCCCCCGCCGCCGGCCCCACGTTCGCCGAGAGAAACCGCCGGACACTGGCCTTTCGGGGCGGTGGGGGGCTCCTGGCCGCCCCCTCCGCCGCTAACAATGGCTGCGAGGCCTCGGCCTGGCCGCGGAAGCACTTCAATGGGCGGGGGGCGGACGAGGAGATGGAGCTGGAGGGCGCGGAGGGCCTGGAGCCGGAGGGCCTGCTGGAGGGGAAGGAGCTGGTCCAGGACGGGGGCTCCCTGAGTGACAGTAGCGACGACGAGGAGGACGGCGAAGGGGGCAGCCTGGGCGACGGCAGCGGCGCCGAGGGCGGCAGCTGCAGCAGCAGCAGGCGGTCGGGGGGCGACGGAGGGGACGAGGCGGAGGGCAGCAGCGTGGGCGCGGGGGAGGGGGAGAGCATCAAGCATTTCCCGCTAGCCAGGCCCAAGTCGCTGCTGCAGAAGCTGCACATCTCCTTCCAGGGCTCCTGGCTCAAGGAGTTCCCATGGCTCTACTACTGCCAGGAGACCGGCCTCATGTCCTGCGCCTGGTGCACCGCCGCCGCGGCTGCCGCCGCCCCCCCTGAGCTCATCATGGCCGGTGGGGCCCTGCCCGGGGGGCACGACGAGCTCTGCAAGGGCACCCGCAACTACAAGCGGGCCCTGCTCCTGCGGCACCACCTTTCCGCCGAGCATCGCCTCAACGAGCNAAATGGCTTCCCGTGTTTGTTGTTGCCCGGCGGGCTGGGCACACGCCGTGCCGCTCTCGTTCGCCGTCTCCGGAGCGGGAGAAAGGATCGCTGTCCCATTTGGGGTGACTCTCCCGCTGGATCCGGGCAGGCGCAGGATCCGGGGTGGGTTTTCACCACCTATGGCTGTAGCGGGTTAACGTTACCTGTTCGGACGTGGCGAGTGCCATTTTCATTAGTTTATCTGTTTATCTCGCGGAGATAAGCCGGCGATGTGGGAAAAAGTTGCGTACGAATACCAGTGTTGCTGCACTGATTTAAAAACACTCGTTACAACTTCCTCCTGCGGTACGGGAGAGGGGAGGGCAGTGTCCGGCTAACGGCAGCGTGTGAAATTGGTGCTTGCCAGCGTGAAATGAAGAATTACTCTGCTGTTCTTAACGGTATGGCCCCTGTGCGTTAATCGCCCAACTGTGTAGTCAAGATCTTCTTGCTTAAATCTTTTTCCCAATTGTGTTGCTTTAGATTGAGTTACTGAGCAAGAAGCCTGCAATCGCTTGGTGTATGCTTGAGATAAACATGTGGTTTCCTGAAAGCCATGTTAATATGCCGTCTCTCCTCTGATGCTTTAGGACTGCTGAAACTCTTCATGTTCCCCGCTGAACTTAAAATTATTGTGTTTCTTGGCTGCTCTTGCGAATAAGGCAGGGCTAACTCTAGAACATATGTGGATGGAAAGCTCCTAAAGAGTACTCGTGTTTAATCACCAGCCTTCCCTCCTAAGGATGTCTGCGCTGCAAAAGTTCACTCCAGTCGCCTAGCTGGCATTAAACTTGCCAGTGGGCACAAGCCAATGTGCTTCAGGTTAGGCTAGTACTTGTACCGTTAGGCTGAACGTGAGTTGTTAGCCAGAATTAATCCCCGATCACTCTGTTTTTCCTTATTTAGAGCTCAGTTTTAATTAAAACACCCACCTTCATTGTATGGATGTATCTGGAGTCCAAATCGTAGTGCAGTAGTTAAGTGGAGCTTATTACTTGAGTGCTTTAAGGAGCTCAGGGTACCTTGGACAAGAGCTGCTATTCTAATGTTTGGGTAGGTCATCAGGGTGACAGATAAAATGTTAGGTGAATGTAGGTTTTTTTTTTAGAGCTACTTGGAAAAAGTATGCAAGCTTTATGTGAAACTACTGCAGGACTGCAAGGAAAACCCTAATGGTGCCTAAATATCAGTTATCTAAAATATTATTTTTGGATTTACAAATGCAACATTCACCTTCAAGGTGAGTTAATACTACCTTTTCAGTAAGTGTATGTCTGAGGCAGCTGTTGTTACAGACGTTTCATAGCAGTAGGTCATCTGATCAGTTTCTTCCAATCTGGGGTTTGCTGTTCACTCTCCAGTGGTATAGCCAAACTTGCTTTAAATGAATTGTTCCTGATTTTCAAACTTTCATTCTTAGTTTCTTTTACCTCTTTATATCTTTGAAAATGTTCTTTTTGTTTATTGTTATTGCAGTATATTCCTTATCATCTTGTTGCCTAGTGTCTAATACTTTGAGTTGTGAAAGATTACCTTGTAAAGGTATGTCCTGTCGTTGTGTAGCCTTTTGTGTCACTAAATGTTGCTAATTCATGCCACACTTGGAAGTTTCTCTTACTCCCATTGAGCTATGTGTAAATAAAACATATTCCAAGCAGGTTTTCTTACTAAACTTACTATTTTTTTCTTTCTGTCTTCCTATCCCCAGTCTGTTCTAAGACTATTAAATACCAGGAAGGGGGGAGGGGGGGACAGAACATTGGCTTGCATGTCACAGTAGCCTAAAAGTTAATGTAAGTATTTATTGTAAGTATTTATGTTGTAAGTAACCTTTCATTGTCATGGGAATCTTTATAAAAATGAGCCTCTGCTTTTATACCACTGACAGTTTAAGAAAAAATATTTGTAGTAACTGTAATAATAAAGGAAACAGTAGGATACTGTCACGCAGTATCCTACACACAGCGTCAGTGGTTCTTTTGTACTGTATTAAAGATAAGGTTTGGACAAAGTAAGCTTCTATAAGGTAGCTGTACAGAGATCGGTGTTTTCAAGTGGAAAACTGCTGGATGCATCCCTGTGTGATTACATTTCAGTTAAAAACTTCTCACAAGGGAAGGAATTGCAGTTTTTCAAGAGTCAATGTAATTTTCCTTGTGGTGCACTTTCAGGTTATGCTTGCTTTATCGAAAGTCTGATTAAGAATCTCTGTTTTCTTTCCGCTTTTATGTTTAATTTCCATATCCTTTCACTCTTTTAATAGCACTTGAATTTCTCTTGATATGTATGTTTAAATTAATACCAAAACAATAGCCCCATTTTTTCCCTTAATGCCATGATACCAGATACTTGGAACAAAAGTAGGTAATTTGTATCCCGACCATATTTCCAACATACATAATGAGGCAGCGAAGCCATTTAGATTTAATGAAACTTGGGAGAGATCTTTCAGCCTTTGTCTTGGAGACAACACACATGTATTCTTGACTTGACAAGCTTCAACTGCAGGGCATGTTTAACAGCTGCTAATAAACATGTGGCATAGTGCCACTGTTCAAGTGCAAAAAGGAAACTGTAGGTGTTAAGACAGTAAAGCAGTGGAAATTTCTATAGGTCTGTTGGATATTACACTCATGAAGAAATGAGTGATGATTTCAGTTTATTTTTGGGATACATTTAATTTGGGATGCCAAAATACAACACAAGTGGTTGCAGCTGCTGTAATTCAAGGGTATTGAGCTGTCAGTCAGTGCTTCTTTCGAAGACAAAAATCTTTACTCTTTTTTTTTTCCTGTTCTAGTTTTTAAAATAATATGTCTTCATATTAAAGCTTAAGGGAAGATATAGTAATCTTGAAAGTACCTTTGTTTTTTAAATAAATGGTCTATTTTTTTAAAAAAAAATCTTAAATAGACACTTACTAGGAAATCACTGCAAAAAGATTTTAATTCTGTGGTGAATTTAGTTCCATTAGATGCAGATTTATTGGCTGCTGGGGGTTTCTCCCCTTGAAGCAGCTTCTTAAAACGTTTTCTCTCTGGACATAGTTTGAAGCTGAGCTTTGGCAATACTGCCAGAAAAGCTTTCTCCAGCCTAACAGGCATGTTGGTTTAAAGCAGAAGCTCTCCAAAAGGAGGAAGGCCTTTGATGTGTTATTTTTTTCCATGTGAACTGTAATTGTTTGCATTATGTGAGCAGTCATGAATAGAAGTCATGCTTCAGATGTAAGAGTTACATTATAGTGTTCTAAGTTAACTTCTTGAATTACTCTTAGCAGAGCAAAAAAGTTGAGGAGGAAGTCAGACCTTCAGATTAAGGACTATCATTTAATGTATTTTTATGTAGTGTTTTTATCAGACCTTGAACTACTCAGATGTTAGGCACTTAATGGAACAGTTTTAAATTGCTGAGTTTTCTGTGAGCTATGTCATGTATAATGGCAGCAGAGCATCATGTGTGCAGCTGATAGGAGCATATTTTGAGATAGTTTTTCCTCTGTAGCTGCACGTGCTTAAGAAGTTCCTGATAGCTTTTGTTAGAGGGTCCATTTTTCAGGATTAGAATTAATTTGAGTGCATAGGGAACTGCTGTAGAGAAAGGTGTGGTAGCAGGGAAGGGATTACAGAAATAACTACTTTTCATATACATACAGCTGAGATGGAATCTGTGGTTAGATTGGGCTTGGTTCTTTTTTGGTTTCTTTTTTTTTTTTCCTTCTTCCTACCCCGCCCCCTCTCCCCCATTCTTGCTCCCAGGAGACAGAGAATGCTGATGGCACAGGAGGAGAAAGAAAAGCGAGTTTCTAGTAGCAGTTTTTGATCATCTGTTTCTGGTCCTGTTAGCTTTTAGGCAAGTTTAATTAGTGAATTATACATATGGATAGTCATTTATCTTTGGGTATATTCAGATGAGTCTGTCTAATTGAAACTGAGCACAATGTTAGTTTCCTTGAGCAATCTCTGTTCTGTTAGACTGCTTCTTAACCTCACCTACAGAGATGAGCTTTTCAGATTTACAAGGCTGTAGATTCCACAAACAAAACTGAATTTTTATTCTAGATTTTATACCAATTTTTTTTAAAGGATAAGGTGTTTTGGTGTTGAAATAACTTAGGTGATGGGAATATTTGCTCTGTATTCTGAAAATACAATTGACATCTAAGCAAGTATCATTAGTTTGTGGTTCTTGTCAGAAAAACGGTACCCTTATGATGATGTGCCGCAAGCACAACATAAGTAACAGAAGCTTACAGTTGAGCTGTATAGAATATATCCTAGTGATCTGTACTGTATTTTTCTCTACAAAAGGGACGTGTTTAAAACTCCAAGGGATATTAATCCTTTTCATTTTTCTCATAGTAAATGTTAATTCTGCTGTCACACTTGGTGTACATAGGCTTGATAACTGCTCAGATGTCGGGGCTTTCATTTCATTTGAGGTGTGGCAATAGGGTTAGCTGCTTCCATACCATCAGTTAAACAGTTGTTTCCAATATTACAGTTGGTTTAAAAATCTTTATGCACCCATATCTGTAATACTGATCTCCTTCTCCCAGTAGAGCCCCCCTTTAGCTTGGACATCAGTTGAATAATGTCCCTTATTTTTTTGCTCAGCCTTCTGGTGTTCTCATAATGAAGACTTCAGTCTTGTGTTTTTGTAGCGCATGTGATTGATCTGCAGCTCCTTTTTACCATGCTGCCTTATAATTTTCTTAGGAAAACAAAAAACTACGTTGTAAATCTCAATTTCCTTTTTTTATCAGCTTAATTGGATACATACACATGCTCAGTTAAAATGTACTCTGTCTCCATTCTTTAATCAGACATTTGTACAAAGATAAGAACTGCTGCAGGTTATTTTTAAATGGTGTTTAACGTTCTCAGAGAATGAAACTGTCAGCTATCATAGCACCTACCTAACATTTACTGTGTGAGATGCAAGTCACTGATGATTGACTTTGACTAGAGTGACAACACTTTTGGGTACGATAATTTTCGTCTTAATCTGATCCGAAGTCAGTATAATTGGTGTCTTGAAACCACGCAGTGCTCCACTGCAGGAGTGACAGGAAGCTAGTCCAGATGTGAAATCTGCTGAGAACTTAAAAGAATGAGAGACTTAGCTGTCTCACGTTTGGACCATACTTTCTGTTTCAGAGCTCTGATCTGAGGGAGTGCTTGGGTATGTCAGAGAGCATGCAGAAAAAAATTAAGCTAAGGCTGAACAAAAATCTGTTGCTTGTTTTCACATAAAAGTCTAATTGCTTTTATTTCTACTGCTTCTTTTCACTGAAGTGTGTTTCTGAGAAGGGCAGAGATTTAGAAGCAACTTGAATGGACAGCAAACTGAAATTTCTCTGCAAGTGATGCTGAAATGATACAGTTCTGTTTTGGTTATGCTGAACATTATATGCTGCTTATAGATGTAAATACCATTTTAGAGGATGCAGTTATAGCCTCAGTTGTCACCCCAGTGATCCACACTGGGATTATAACTTGAGGTGAGTACTGATTTAATGCACTAATTCCTGTGTGGTGGAAAGTAACTTTTTTATATATATATATAGCTGGCTTCTGCCATAGTCCTAAATCAAGGGTAGTACTTTCCTGCAACATATATTTTAGCCCCAGTATAGGTTATGGGCTAATGACAACATTAACATTACTTTCTTAATGCTGATTTTTGACCTGTAATGTTGAGGTAGACAAGCTTTAACAATACCTCTAGCCCCCAAATCTGTGAGTTGTTCTGGAAAATGAGAGGAGAAAATAACAATGTAATTTGCAAAATTTCATCTGTCCTCCTAAACCATATTGGAGCCAGACAGTTTTGAACTGTCTTCATTTGCTAGGGAAGAACAGAGTCTTAGAGATCTAGTGTAAAACAGGCTGTCATCGTCACGGCTCTTGATGGCAGCACATGTCAATCAATTTAAGTATGGTCTCACATGTGCCAGTCTGTGTTGTTTTCTGCTTTCTCCTATCTGCTGCTTTGTAGCAGCTCTGAATCATCACTGTCTAAACATCTTTCTAAATGCTCTAAAATCCAGTTCAGATCTCTTGTGACTGACTAGCCTCTTACTGTCTGTCTTAATCTTTAATAACAATTTCTTGGCAACTAATTTCTTGGTGTTGGATTGTCTGATGCTACTTTTAGCAAAATTTTAAAGCCATGTTTGAGATCACGTCTTAAAAAGGTTGTAGAGAGACAAATAAGTACATATGTCTGTATAATAAGCATGTACCGGTTAAAAGTATTGCTACTGGAAAGTTTCACTGAAGCTTGATTCAAGAAAGATTTAGTTAAATAATGTAACAGAAGCTTAAGTTTTGTTTGGTTGCCTGCAATATTCTGTCCATTTGTCATGTAATACAGCTATTTAATCCTAAACTTGCCACAATAAGAAAATAAAGAATAAATGCCTAATTTGTCGAACTGTGTAAGAAATACATCTACTATTATAACTACTTCAGTAATATGTTGTCTTTAAAACATACAAGACAGATTGGGAGGTACAGACCTAATCTTTATATATTCATCTCTTGGCATGTGAAAACGTTGAATTGGTTATGAGGGTTCTACTTACCTGTTAAAGTGGAGATTTCTAGGGAAGAGGGTGGGATTGGATATGTGAGAACCATCTAGTTAAATCTTTGGAAAGAAAGACTCCTGAATCTTTAATTTGTGTGGGTTAAGAAAAATAAGTACTTAACACTCAACTAAATCTTTACTTACTTTTGGCTGAAATTTCACTTCCTTTGCTCTCAAGGCAATTCTGCTAGTTCTGGTTTTGTTTCAGATTTTGGGGATGGAGGGTGCAGGATGAGATCGTGTTTCTTAATTTTAAAAAATATTTTTTTAAATTATATATTCTTGCCTGCCTCTATGACCAAGAACATAAATAAAAAAAAATATTGAATAACATTATCTTCTTACGTTTATTTTCATATCTTTATTGTAGTGTTGGAGGACTAAGGAGAGCATTCATTAAGAGCTAATTATGGTTGTGGGTTTTTTTTTAATTGCAGGAGTCAGAGTTACCATCAGAACTGAATAATGAAGGATACTGTGATTTTAACAGCAGGCCAAATGAGAACTCTTACTGCTACCAGCTCCTGCAAGAGCTCAACGAGCAGAGGAAGAAAGGCATTCTTTGTGATGTTAACATTGTGGTGAGCGGGAGGGTCTTCAGAGCTCACAAGAACATCTTGGTTGCAGGCAGCCGCTTCTTTAAGACTCTGTATTGCTTTACAAACAAAGAAAGCCGTAACCAAACCACTGTTACCTATTTAGACGTTGTTGCTGTTCAAGGTTTTTCTGTCATCTTGGACTTCTTATATTCTGGTAACCTCGTACTTACGAGCCAAAATGCCATTGAAGTGATGTCGGTGGCCAGCTACCTTCAGATGACGGAGGTTGTCCAGTCCTGCCGCAACTTCATTAAAGATGCCTTAAACATAAGTATAAAATCAGAAGCTCCAGAGACCGTTGTCGTGGATTACAACAGAAGATCTGTTAGTAGGGATGGTTTGTCTCCAAGGGATCAGAAAGTTGCCAGCTTCTGGGCAACGCGAAACCTTACCAACTTGGCAAGTAGCATAAAAACTGAGAACGATGGTTACTCTATTGATGAGGGCCAAATGGAAAGCTACCAAATGAATGACTGCAGTTGGGTCCAGGACAGCTCACCTGAAATGGCTGAAAATGAATCTCAAGGTGAGGGAAAAGTTTTCGTATGGAATGACATGGGCGCACAGGGACAATCAGTTCAAGAACCTGGAAAAGCAAGAAGGAAAAACCAAACTGCAAAGAGATTTATTTATAATATACCACCTAATACTGAAGAGAACTCAGAAGATTGCTCAGTGTTGCAACCGTCAGTCCCATATCCAGAAGAAGATTTGTCATTTATTAAAGAAGAAGCAGGTAAATATTGCTTAATGTCAATCATGTTGTTTGAAAAATAAATTATTGAATTATGTATGTGATAATGTAGCTTCTATACAGGTATGCTGGATAGGATCTTTTAGTAAAGTCAGCACACCAGTCAGGTTACTAAATCAGTAATCTGGTTCTCCACTTTGGGGCACAGTAGTGTATCTTTGGCTAGAGAAAGGAATGACAGTGCCCTGACAGGCAGTAGGTAACATGCTGTTTGCATTTGATGGTTACGTTGGTGATCCTTACTAGCTGGTAGAAAAAAAAAATCTGACATTTACATTTAATCTTTAGCCACTATATTAGGCACAAAATCAAGGATTGATAACTGATGGCTAATAATGTTAGTGGGTTGCATAGAGAGAAAGGGCCTTTATCATTTCCTTCCCTACACAAACAAAAGATTTTTCTGGTAATCTCCTTCACCTGAGTGTCACCCAGAAACAGAAGTCAACTTTCTGCTGATGCTTATTGTAGGGGTGTCTGGGAAGCTACAAAATGGTGTAATCCTGGCTACTATAATAGGAACTCCAAAAGCAGATGTGTGAAACACATAGGAAAGAGATGCCGCAATAACACATAGTAGAGGGAATATCTTTTTGTTGAACTATTCTTTAAACAAGTCCTGAGAGTGACTGAATTCATAGGATTTTTTTCCTTAAGGATCTATGGTTAATGTAAATGATAGAATAGGATTAAATATCTGTTTGCTAAACAAATACAGTCACACAAAAAATTACAAGCAGACTGTTCACAGTGTAATTGGGATTTGGGGCAATGTAATTAAGTTCAGGTTTTTATTTTTTAAGCTATTGTCATTATACTGTATGAATAGTTGAAGTACTGCCACTTACCTGTATCACTCTTACATGAATTAGCAGTTTTAAAAACTTACACTGGTTTAGAAGTAAAATTAAAGGTGAATTTGAGACATAGCTGAAACAAAGTTATTTAGACATATCTGTTTCTAAAGCATTTTAAAACGTATGCCCCCTTCAAATATCAAGGGACCGTGGATATCCTCTGCTTCCCCGGTTCAAGGGATAGAATTAAGAGGGAAATAAAATAATAATTTAAAAAAAAAAAAAAGAAATCAGCACTCAGACCTGTGAGTGTAGACTATTTCTGAGTATTTTTTTATTCCAGTGACAAAACAGAGATTTGAAAGCAACCTGATTTCTGGGAGGGCCTAGGAACCTATATTTATTTTGGTGGAAGGAAGAATGTCCTTAGTTTCTTCCTGTACCCCCAGACCTGTTTGAAAACAAGGCTGAAAGGAATCCTTTCAGTAGTGGCAGGGACAGGCCATTTCTCCTGGGGCCCTGAAATGCCTCCACCCGCAGTGCTGTGGATGCTCGTCTTGTTTAACATCTTTGTCAGTGACATGGACAGTGGCATAGAGTGCACCCTCAGCAAGTTTGCTGACAACACCAAGCTGTGTGGGGTGGCTGACACGCTGGAGGGAAGGGATGCCATCCAGAGGGACCTTGACAGCCTGGAGAGGTGGGCCCATGCCAACCTCATGAAGTTCAACAAG
>VWZL01002232.1:496165-545268 GCA_013396915.1 Stercorarius parasiticus
GATGTGCTGGAACGTGTCCAGAGAAGGGCCACGAGGATGATCAGAGGGCTGGAGCACCTCTCCTCTGAGGACAGACTGAGAGAGTTGGGGTTGTTCAGTCTGGAGAAAAGAAGGCTCCGAGGAGACCTTAGAGTGGCCTACCAGTATCTTAAAGGGGCCTACAAGAAAGCTGGTGAGGGACTTTTTAGGATGTCGGGTAATGGTAGGACTAGAGGGAATGGATTAAAACTAGAGATGGGACGATTCAGACTGGATGTTAGGAAGAAGTTTTTCACCATGAGGGTGGTGAGACACTGGAACAGGTTGCCCAGAGAGGTGGTGGAAGCCCCATCCCTGGAAGTTTTTAAGGCCAGGCTGGATGGGGCTCTGAGCAACCTGATCTAGTGGGAGGTGTCCCTGCCCATGGCAGGGGGGTTGGAACTAGATGAGCTTTAAGGTCCCTTCCAACCGTAACAATTCTATGATTCTATGTGGCTGGCAGCCACTGAGGTGCGTGGAGGCCACAGGTGGAGAGCAGCCTGGCAGAGGGCACGTGGTGGTGCTGCACTGGGCTGAACCCTGCCAGTGTGCGTGCATGAGCACCACAATGACATGTGACAGTATAGGGTGATGCAGGCTGGAGCTATGGAATGTGTACATCTGGCCTGTGAGCAGGGGCAGCCAGTACGAGATGCGTCCATATAGCTAGCAAGTGTCATGGCACAACAGGAGCAGCTCTGAGGAAGCAGCTGTGCTGAAGAGCTAACAGTCGTTCTGTCAATGCTTCAGGGGGTTTGCTTATCTCTAGCCTTCATCTCTGAACTCGGTGGGTAGATCTACTTCAGATTTGCAGTTCATCTTGGGAGCGTGCACTTGTAAAGTGAATTTCCGGGTCTTCTCTTACTGTCTAAGCTTTCTTAGACTGCACAGGGTTTCTTCTGGCTGAAATGAAAATAGAAGCTGTGTTTCAGAAGCATGCTTATTGTGCCAGCTGCTAACAGGCCTTGGGTCCACAGCACCAGCTTAGATCTAGCAAAGTACCTTCAGATGTGTGTAGTGGGGATGTTGAGTCCTCAGCTACCCACACAACAAATCTGCCTGTGCTGGGCTACGCTACTTGCTAATACATACTTAGTTGCAGCCGCATGAAAAAGAGCAGCAGAGAATCTGGAACAGGAACTGAGGACATGTATATGTATTAATTGCACAAACATAAATTTCTGACAGAATTTAACATGCGATTTCTATTTCTGATTTATATGGGGTAGATATTTAACCTTTTTTACTGTGGGAAACGCCACAGAGAATATGTCTACTCAATGATGACCCTAACAACAGAAATAAATACTTGTTTGCATTCTGCAGAATTTGAATATGTGCTGTGGAGTTTTCTTAAAGAAATAATGGAGGATATAGGCAGTGCAGTAGTCCTTGTTCAGTTTTTTTGGACAGAAGCACCAAGGTTTCCAGTAACTCATTGTGCTAAAGAATTAAATTGCAGAATATATCTGTGCAGCATCTTGATGAAAAGAGCTGTATTAGAGGCTAGGGGCACACTGAATTTGTGCTGTGGTGTCTGTCCAAAACCGTTGAAAGTTCTGTGTTTGTAGGGGGGAGTGTTCTATTGAACTATAAAATAGTGTCAACTAAGTATCTTCTTGGTACTTTCAGAGCACAACATAAGTGGTCCCAGGTAAAGAATTACATTTTCTGACAGTGTTAGAACTATGTTAGAAGCTATAGTTTTGTATTAAGACCTTTACTGTTATGAAGTTCTTATGTGCATGCACATGGTTTGAAACAAGAAGAGATATTGGAAATAGGGCTTGGTATAGCCTTGGTATATACTTTCACTCATAGTCTGCGCTTCGGTATTCGGTATTCTTTCTCCTCTACTGCTGGCTAGCTTTTTCTTTGCTCTGCAGGTAGATTCCACTCTTAAACACTCTTCTTTCAATTATTCACTCTACGCCCAAGAAAAGGTGCAAGAGGGAGGAGGAAGGGGGAGGAGTAGAGAATTGGAAGAATGACAAGAATTAGTTGTAGAGTAACCCGCAGGTTATATGGTAACTTTTCAGTTGTGGATTAAATTTCTCGTGGAGACGAAAATCTACCAAAAATAATAGGCACTGGGAATTAAAAATGCATGAGAAAATGTCTTATGGAATTGATCTAACACAATGCTGTAAGAAGAAAAAGAATAGTAAAATCTTATGATGAAAACTAAGGAGTGCACTGTCCCTTTAGTTGCTAAAAGGGAAAGAATGAGCTTCTGCTATTACGCTTTGCCATGTGTTGATGAGGATAACCAACACCAGCTGTAGTTATGAGATGTCCACTTACATGCGAACTGTGTTGCTGTGTCCTTGATAGTCGTTTTGGATTATCTGGTGTTTTTCTGAGGGGAACGAAATGCCATAGATATGGTGGAAGGCATGCCTATTTAAGAACATTCCTCTCACTACAAAAATTTACTCCAAAGGCCACTATCTTGAGTTCTACAGTAAATGGACTTTCCATTTGGGTACTGCTAAGTAAGTATTAGTTCAGAAAGCTTTTATTGTTGATAATCTATCTGCTACCCATCTTGTCCCAGTAAAGCAAACATGTTAGACTGTTCCTTGCCAAATGTGAGTTTTCCTACAGGTATCCATAGGGATGTGTCAGATCCTCCTTCCTCTCACCCTGCTTTTCCAGTGAGTTTATGTTTAACACCTTCCCTGTTTAAAAAAAAAAAAAAAGTTGCACTTTGGTGAGCTTCAAAAAACAAAACCGCATGAAGTTGAGGTGGATTTTAAATTGCATGTACCCTTTACCAACTGCATTTACCTACTCTTACTGAAGCTTTCAAGCCTTGTGCAATTTTAGCTATATTAATTAAAATAGCTGTGTTTCTTCATACTGAATGTTACCACCTATCTTACTATTTTCCCTTCTAGTTGATAATCTGCTAAAAAATGTCTTTACTGTTTAGAACTGGGGTGCATCCTACAATTAACCATTTACCATGGTGAAAATAACAGTGCAGTTGGTCAGCATCTCTTAGACAGTTTCCAGTTCATAAAAGCTCAGTGATTCCAATTCATCGTATCATCGTATTCTTAATGTCTGTTCATATTTTTTTATAAATTTTTGTCACTTGAAATTGTTTTTCGTTTGGGCCTGTTTTTTTGAGTACAAGTATCCTATCTTCAGGTTTCAGAACACAACTGTGAAGTATTGCTTATGCTTTCCAGAGCTGACCGTGTTGATTCTTAAGGAGACTTGTATATAATATCCCAATAA
The DNA here is from genome assembly GCA_013396915.1 of Stercorarius parasiticus. Classification (NCBI taxonomy): domain Eukaryota; kingdom Metazoa; phylum Chordata; class Aves; order Charadriiformes; family Stercorariidae; genus Stercorarius; species Stercorarius parasiticus. Next base: position 499,430 of record VWZL01002232.1, read on the forward strand.
CTTTATGAAGTTACCACTGGATTATTTGTCACCGTGATTTTCAGGCTAGATAATGCTGTGTCATATATTGTGTTGGGGGTGTGGGTGAGGGAAAGGATAACAAGGGCAGGATGAAAACAGCCCTTTTGTAGAACAGGGGAGGGTTTCTGAATGATTTTGTAGGGTGTTCTTAAGGAAATTAATTCAGCTTGCTGTAGAAGCACCTACTTTTCAGAAGGATACAAGCAGCAGCTAAAGCTGCTTACAAAAAATGTAGTGCTGGTCACAGTTCTCCTCATAACATGAGGGAGCAGCGTATCATAACTTGATCAGTACTTTACAATAAAGAAAGGTAACTTTGCATTTGAAGAAATCAAAATTGATGGACTTATATATATATATATTATATACACATATATATACACACACACACACATGTCCATCATATATATATATGATGGACATGTATATATTTCTCATAGGGATAAACCCCACTTGACTGTCTGAATTACAAATTAAAAAAAAAAAAGTAGTGTAAGAAAATTAAGCTTTTTTTTTTCCTGCTTTTCCATGGTGCTATGACTCTTGGTCATATCTTCCTCAGATCTCCAGCTGATGCCCTGACTGATAAATACAAATTGCTTAATGGACTTTTAACCTCTTTATTTGCCCCATTCCCTTTGTAACTTGGTATTGAAGGTCCCATAGGTTTTTAGAAGTCATCTAAAGAGAGTATAGCATCTGAGGGTCAACCTCCTCCCCGTTCATTAAGTTTATGTCTCCCAGGGATGATCCCCAAGACAAGTAGATCCTCACATTATCGTGGTATGGTCAACCACTGACCTTGCAACTTCAAGTGATGTCCTGTCTATTAGTGTTGTGTGTTGGTTTTGGTGATTTTTTTGGTTGTTTTTTTTTTTTATTTTTATGGTGGTGGTGTTGTCTTTGGTAGTTTTTTGCTTTTTTTTTTTTTACAAAAAAAAGCAAGAAAGTGGTTGGGTTGGGGAAGATGTAGCTCAGTAAGTCAAATCTTAATTAATTGTATCACATGCTGAATATTGAAAGTGTTTTTACTCCAGATGTTTCAGATCGTTTTCGATTGTAGGCCATTTTCAGACTAATGTGGAGCTTTTCTAAACTATCATTGAGATTAGAATACAACTTCCTTTAAAAAGCTTTTTTTCCGGATAGTAATACCCTAGAAAGTAAAGTCGTGGTTTTATCCACAGCTTCCTTATCTCCTACATGCTTGTCTTCACATGCCTGTCTATTCGCATATGATATTTATGAAGTAAAAGACTGCTAAAGGACTTTTAAAAATATCCTTTATGCCTTCACGGAAATACAGTGCAAGAAAAACAATGTTAGGTTTCTTATTAACCTGTAGGTTTTCTATGTTGGTAGGCCTATTCAATTCAGTTGCACCACCATAACTCCCTGCGAGATCACTTTTATGCTAGAGTGACTTTGTCACGTAAGAGTTTATGGAAGTATAAGTTGATCTGCTGTTGATTCAGTTACTGTGGGCTTACAAGTCTTAGAGTGTTGTGTAGTTAGGGGTTTTTTGTTTGTTTTGTTTTTATTTTAAATTTGAGGGAAGGAATAGGTCATTTTCAGTGTCGGTAGCTGAGTAGAATAGGTTTTAAGTAGCATGTAGTTTGACTAAAAGACAGTTCCTTCAGCTTCTCTTTTTCATGTTCTCTGTCCTTGCTGAGCTGTTCTGCTCACTGCCCAACTATTTATTCTCTGTGTACCTTCGGGAATTCTTGTGTACAGAACTTAAGAGATGTTTTTTGGGATGGAGGAGAGAGGCAGGCAGCATTTCTTACTTGTGGCAGTTTCTGGCAGGTATCAGTAAATACATTCAACAAGAAATGTGTTCACAGTGTAGAAAGTTTATACTGAATATGGAATACTATAGCACAGCAAGCTTATACTATGCATTTACCCTAAAGCTTATTGTAGTAGAATCATAGAATTACCTAGGTTGGAAGGGACCTTTCAGATCATCTAGTCCAACCATCAACTTAACTCTGACAAAAACCATCACTAAACCATATCTCTAAGCACTATGCCTACCATCTTTTAAATACCTCCAGGGATGATGATTCCACCAGTTCCCTGGGTGACCTGTTCCAATGCTTAATAACCCTTTCAGTGTAAAATTTTTTCTGAATATCCAGTCTAAACCTCCCCTGGCGCAACCTGAGGCCATTTCCTCTTGTCCTATCGCCTGTTACTTGGGAGAAGAGACTGACCCCCCCACCTCTCTATAGCCTCCTTTCAAGTAGTTGTAGAGAGCGATAAGGTCTCCCCCCAGCTTCCTTTTGTTTAGGCTAAACAATCCCAGCTCCTCTAGTACTTGCAGTAGACACGGGTTCATAGGAGTACAGCTTTAGGAGACAATTTCACTTCAACCAGTAGCCTTCATTGGTGCAGCTTTGTTATAAGCTTCATCCTGTCATGCTAGGAACAATGGAGAGCAAGATCAGAATTGCCATTTTTACTGTAAAGATGCAGCCACAATTGCAGAACTTTAGTCACTTCTGGTATTCACAGGGTGTTGAGGGGACATTTTTGAAAACATGATCTTTAAAGCTGGAAAAAAACCGCTTTGTTAAGCAGCAGTTGTCTTTCATGGTCAGGTCATGTGTATGAATAGTATGAGCTGTGTAAAAAGTTCCAGTCTCTTACACATTTGCTTTCTTGTGACTTGAGTTGATCCCCTTTCTTTAGGGTGTAATATTGCATGTTACTTTGTAAGGAGAGCATGACACCAGTCTGGCAAGCTTAGTTTGTCAGGTACTCGCAGATCTTATTATGTAGAGTTCCCAAGGAAGTATCTAGGGTTTTGGTTTTGAAGGGTTTTTTTGGGTTTGTTGGTTTTTTTTTGTTGGAAGGGTTGGGGTTGGTTTTTTTTTGTTTTGGTATTTTTACAGATTTGTGCCTCTGTCTTGTACCTTGCTTCTCTTCAAAGCCCAGTGTAAAGACAAAATCCTTCAGTATTCCTGGACGAAGTTAGGCTTTGGCAAAGTGAGTCTGGAATGAATGATACTGAGATGCCAGTTCAGCACAAGGCTTTTGGTCAATTATGCCACTGCTTCTAAGACTGCTTGCAATTAGAGAAGCTAACATGAAGTGAAGATCTCCTTAGCATTTTCTTTCAACTGTTTCAGCATAAGAAGTTGCTTAGACCAAAACAGTCTCTACGCAGCAATGGTATCTCTGCTTATGTCTTTACATAAGAATAAATGCAAATGAAGACCCATATCAGTTCTTGGTGTGTTTGTCTCAACTACAACCACATCAGTGGTCTTTGATCATGATGCACAGTGATACTTCTGTTTCCTGTCCCTTAAGCTGACATTTAATTCTTCCTTTAAGAAAATATGTTTACAAGCTACAATGTGTAGCTGATAAAATGGTAGCAATAGCAGTTCTCTAATGCTGATGCAGAAAGAAACTAATGGCTTTACTGCATAGAGAACCCTTGTATTAGGGCTAAGATGGGAATCAACTTAATTTTCCTTTTTTTTTTTCTTTCTTTTCACTTGGATGCTTTTTTTATCCCTTCATTAGGGGGAAACTGACAGCTTTGAGGACAAGTCAAACTTACTTCCTTGGATTTGTTCTACAGTCACTTTTTCAAAGAGTTAGCAAGAAAATAGGAGCAGAACATAATGCCGAGACATTTAATTCAGTTATCAGAGTACCTAGAATTGTTGGTGTTTTTTACTGTATTGAAGGACCTTAATCCTAAATGCCAGTCTCTAGGAGTTTCATGCAGCCTTTCGTGTGTATATCTCCTTGAAAGTCCTACTTACAGTAATGCTTTAAATATAAGACTTGATGAAAAGGGGATGTGAAATGTTTATATTAGAAAGTCTTTGAGTTATTTCTTGAATGCTTTACTTGAGAAAGGTCTTGAGGTACATCCTTAAATTGACTTGTTTGCAGTGTTCATGATCTGGCCCTTGATCTCCCAACATAGTCCAGAAGTTTATGGATGAAGGTATTTTCTTGGCAGTGAAGTCAAGAGAGGCTGTTTTCCTGAAAATGGCTTCCTTAGTCTCATATGGTTTAACATCTTCATCAGTGATCAGGATAGTAAAGGCAGAAGATGCTCTCAGCAGGTTTGCAGGTGACATCAAACTGATGGGAATAGCTGATATGCTAGAGGGCAAGGCTGGTCTATTGTTCAGATGGACCTCAACAATCCATAGGAATTGGCCAACAGGAACTCCCAAGATGCCGTGCAAAGACAAATGTCAACTCCTGCATCTGGAAGTAACAACCCTGTGCATCAGTACAAGCGGAGCACTGAGTGGCTGGGTAGTAATTCTGCAGAAAAGAACCAGGGGGTCCTTGTGGACAGCAAGCTGAACATAAGTCGGTAGTGCATCCTAGGAGCAATGAAGAATAGCTTCATAGTAGTGGTATTAGCAAGAACATAGCCAGCAGGCTGAGGGAAGTGATAATAATACCCCTGTACTCAGTAGTTAATGGCAAGATCATATTTGAAATGCTGTGCCCAGGTTAGGGCAGCCCAGTACAAGAAGGATGCCAGCAAGCTGGAGGGACTCCAGTAGAGGGGACAGTAAGGTGGTTAGGGGGATGGAGAACATGTTGTTCAAGGAGAGGCTGAGAAACTGAATTTATTTAGTATGGAGAAGGCTGAGGGATCTACCTGCTGTCTTCTGCCACCTTAAGGGTATTATAGAGAAAATGAACCCAGGTGCTTTTCAGAGATGTGCAGTGAAAGGGCAAGAGTCAGTTGTCACAAGTTGCAGCTAAGGAAATTCCAGTTGTATATGAAGAAAACTGTTGACCATGGGAGCGGTTGTGCTGGAACAGATTGCTTAGAGGGTTTATGGAATCTCCCATCTTTATAGATATTTAAAACTTGGCAAGGTCCAAAGCAACATACGTCCCAGCTTTGAAGTTAGCCCTGCTGTGAGTAGGAGGTTGAACTAGGTGACCTTCAGAGGTCCCTTCAGACCTAAGTTTCTGTGATAGTCCCTGAGAACAGTAAGTCCCTTGCAAATAGATGCTCCGGATGAGGAAAGCTCATACTATCTTGTGTTCACTGATGTAGCTTTTGTGGGGGGATGAGCAAAATAGCTTTCTAATGTGAATGGCACCCCTTTCTCAGGGAGGAGTTTTTCAGGGAATTTATGGTAAGCAAGTTGAAAAAGCAAGTGGCTGATATATTTGTCATCAATTGATGGTCCTCTGGCAGGGTTAGTTGGTGATAGATCTGCCTCCATAGTAAAGGCAATAAACAATTATTTTTTTTTTTTATGAATGAGAAATAGTAAAAATCAAAAGCAATTGGGAGCAGTACATAGAGTATGAGTAAAATTGCATTGGCAAGATGTCTTAAGTTTGTCTGAGCCTTCTGTTGCAAAAGGCAGTTGAGAAGTAAAATGCTTTGACCCCTTTTCAGAAGCAAGGTTAAAGATGTGAGTAATACTCTGGGAACAAATGGAGTACAATATATTTTCTTGCCCAGTATGTCAGTCTTGGCAGTGCTGTTTTTTCTGTCATGTTACCTAACATAAGCAACAAATCCAGCTCTCTATTAGCAATCCAGATTGTATCAGTAGATTACCACTGCTCTCTTTACAATCCTTGAAAGCTATGGCCTAATTGCTTATCCTGTCTTACTTTCTGTCTTTTTTAGTTGATCTGAATGAGCAGTCGATGTCAGAGAACCTGGTGAAAAAAATAGTAGTATTCCTTTTTCTCTTCTGGCACTGTCTTTAGTGGTAATATGTATAAAGAAAACAGAAGTTCAGTTCATTACAAACAACTGTATCTAATGCAAAGTTTTGTGTCTTCTCCTTCAGTGCACCCTATGTCTGTATCCTTTTCTATAATGATCTGTTCAATGGCTTCTGTCGTTGGCCTTCTCATTAATCTCCTTGATCGTACCCTACTCAGTAACGTCTCCTTTTCTTAACAAATTATCAGTATATTTCTGGCTACAGAAAAAGAGCAAAACTTGTCAAACAAGGATGTTTCCGATGAGATATGTTCTCTTTTTCTGGTGATACTCCCCTACCTCTTGCCTTCAAAACTGAAAATCAGTGTGTCTGACTTCTGGTTATCCTTTTTCCTGAGAATAAACACAATAGAACATAAAATCCTTCCATAAAGTCTTTGTTAATTGTGCAAAGCCTCCACAACCACTTCATTGTACTTCGGACTGTCTTCTTGTTTTGACATCTTGATAATTTCAGTGATGATAGTTAATCAGCTTGTTTGTATTCGGTTCTATTTTTATTATTTTGGGTTTGTTTGTGTTTGGCTTTTTTTTAGATCAGGTTACTGATAGAAACCTCTTTTCTGTGCAGGGTAGAAGAATGAGCAGATGTTGGAGTCTGATTGACATTTGAATTATTAACTTAAACCTCTCTTAGGAATCAACTAACTGTAAAAAAAGTATCCTTAGATTAGAATAAAGTTGTACTCAGATGACCTGGTCTGGAGATACAGAACACTGTTGCTTCTAGTTACCCTATTTTTTTCTCTCTCTTTTTTTTTTTTTTAAAGATCTTTCTTACTGCTGTCTGTATTTTCCCCTTTGCACCCCGCCCCTGGCCTACCAGTACAACTGCACCTGTAGTTGCTTTCAGTCTCCTATCAAAATCATCTGGGTTTAAGGTGTCAGGAACAGGTTAGATGATGACTATATCTGCAGTTCTGCAAGCAGGTTTCAGGGGGCAGTAGCCTGGGTGGGAGGAAGAATGGGAGAAGATGTTACAAGCCACAGGGGTCCATAACATCTTATACTTGGCTCGGCTACAGTCAGAAGCTTATCCGACTGTAGGCTATATGTCCATCTGGGGAAACTAGTGGAGGCTAGGTATTGCACTTCCAGTTCCCAGTCCATATGTAATTCATGTCTTTCCGGTATAGATGTTAAAAATGACTTTTTTGTTGCTTTGTTTTGAACACATTATATGTGTGCTTAATCTAGAAAGCAGGTTTTCTAGGTCAACGAATTATTCTAAGAATAGGCATTAGGTTTAATTATGATCTACTTAGTCTTGTACTGTGCAGAAACTGAAGTGTCTGTAGCAACCTCTTATCTCTTGTGGTATCTGTGCTGGTGTTCTTTCATGTTATAGCAGGTCCTCTCTTTAAATTGGAAGTAGAAAGATTTAGTAGCTATTACCTACACTAGACTGTAACAGTCATGTCTATCTGGCTCTATGCCGAGTCTTAGAATTTCTAAGATCTAGACCCGTGCAGGGCTTTGAGGTGCTAACTTCCCTCAAACTTCAATACCAGCTGTGAGCATAAATGTTCCTAATGAAATCCAGTTTGTGTTCTCTTAGATCCAGAAGAATTCTCAAAGTGACAGTGTTATAAATCTGCTCAGCTTGGTATAACTCTTACTTATGGTCTATCTTTGATGTATGCTTATTTTGAAGGAAGCTACGCAATATTGCCTATACACAGCATATATGTCACGTCTGTGAGCAGTAAAGGCTGGGTCTGTTGATCTTACAGATATTCGTCACATAAGGGGGGAAAAAATGTGTTTAAAATATTTTGATCACTGATCTTCCACTGGTCGATTAGAGACAGGACAGCTCCATTAGAGGGAGAAAACCTGTAAAGAAAATGTCTAATATTTTAAATGGATTCTAAAAGTTGATTTTTTTTTTTCTCTGTTAGATCCTGAGGCCTGTTTTAGTTTGGAGTCTTTTAGCCTTGAGGTTAAGTCTTTTTCGCTCTTGCCCAGAACTGTATAACACTGCTTCCTTGGTAATCCTTTCTTGTGTGTTACAGAAGGAAGTTTTACTGCTCACCTCAAAGGAATGTGTAGTTGGCATGCCTATAGGGTATCTGTGTTCTGTTCCGTGAGCAGTTGTGAGATGCCATTGCTGGAGTCCATAATTCCAAATTAGTGTAAGGAGTTCTTGCCTCTTTTGGACACAACAGCAGCTATTAGTCAGTAATTAAAAAAAAAAAAAAAATATTCTCCTCACTACTTTATTCCTTAAAGGAGAGGGAGATTTATTCCCTTCCCCTCCCCCTTCTTTCTTTCTTTCTATACCAAAATAGCTAGGTGGATGAGCTAAAATATTGGGATTTCTCTTCCTTCATCCACCAAAGCTCTGCTTTTTAAAAGCTCTGACGGGATACCTAGTTTAGCAGTCGCGATCCAGCTTTGCTTATCACTTGCCACTGCCTAACAGATAGGATAGAATTATAAGCTTCCTATTTGTTAATTGATTTCCTTTTGAACTGTTGTTTTATGTTGCAGATGAAACCACTGCTGCCAACTGTAACACTGCCTGAGCAGTGAATGAAATTACTGTATATGTCTAACGCTGTGAGGTTTTGTCATCTTTACTTTTTCTCCAGTAGAACTGGAAGTTAGGAGTGTTTCAGCATGCAGCTTACCACTTGCTGCATGAAGTTCTAGTTTACACTAAAGAATTTCCCTTCCTGGAAAAGTCCTTAGAACAAGTAGTATAGGGACAAAGGAAAAAGTCTTTGGACTGTTAAAATATACAATCTCAGGCTTGAAAGTAAAAATCTACCTATATGCTATGAAGCCCTTCGCAAGACTTTTCTCCACAGTGACACTGGGAATACAGTGTGAGGACCTGAGCACCATCCAGACAAATAAAAGGAAATCTGCCAGTTTCCACTGTGGTTTGTTTACTTAACAACTGTGTGCCTGTGAGGAAAGTAATGGATTTATGAGTTCATGTTTTCCAGCAAACTCCTGTCTTGGGGATTGGGGTGGAAGATTGATGTGCACTCTTGCCAGAAGAGTCTTTGCCCCATAAATACGGTTTTGTCAAATGCCTAGTGCAGCTTTTTTGTGTACTATTTATAGTTCTCTTCTCTGTGCTGTGTACTAGTGATTCCATATTCACTCACGCAGCTCTTATTTGTTACAAAAGTACAGAATTAAGCAAACAAGGATCTTCTTTTTAAGGCACTGTTCACTTCTGAATGATTCTGTTCTTTTAAAGAGGGGGAAAAAAAGCTAAAAGGCAACACAAACTGCATGAAGAGCTTGTCTAAAGACCAAATGTAAATATGCAAACTAGTCTTTTAAGCAGGTATATTCCAAGTAATTATGGTCTCTTGAATTGATGTGGTTATAGAGTAATGGAGATGATTATTCAAAAAAGAATTTAGACATAGCTGTAGGGTACTTTATATAAATAAAGGTATTTAAAGCACTTTATATGCCACTGAGATATTTTAAGGCAATAATCTCACCTCCAGTAGAAAACATTTACTTTCGTACCAACTAGACTGTCTGTGGTAGACCAGATGAAGTAACTGCACAAAGCAGTTGTAAAGAGAATTCAGTGGAAAACTTCTTAGTCCTGTCATGATGATAGTGAAGGAATAAATGTCCTTACCATAAAAGTTCCCATGGTATGAAAAAGGCTTTGAATTTTTCTCAGAATGGGGAGAAGAAATGGTGCTGTGGGGTGTAGCTCAAAGATCTAACTTCATTGAAATTGGGAATGCAGTTTCTTCATTTCAGTATTGAAGATTATATGAAAAAAGATGGTAATTAGTATTTTAAGGTTTGGAACTTCTTTGTCGCAGTTCAAAAAGAATATGTATTTTGCTAAACCACATGACTGATTAGAACCTGGGAAGCTAAAGTAAGACTGTTTCTGTAATAGGTACTTCGAGTGACTTCAAGTACGGACTGCTGCCGGGTACTTCGAGTGACTTCAAGTATGGACTGCTGCCGGGTACTTCGAGTGACTTCAAGTATGGACTGCTGCCGGGTACTTCGAGTGACTTCAAGTACGGACTGCTGCCAGAATCATGGCCAAAAGAAGCTTGGGAAAATGGCAAGTATATTTGATGGAGAGGAGGTTGTTTTTTTACCTGTGATAGAGGTTCCTTATCTTCTGTGTCACTGCTGATAGATTTAGTGTTTACATAATCTTTTCTACATCATTTGCCTTTCTGGTTAATGTAAATAGGAATGCCCCCTTGGAGGGAGAAAAAAGAATTCAAATGTATGGTAAAGTAAAAACAGAACATGATTTGTATCAGCTCTTGTGTTGTGCCTGAATATGAAGATACCTGAAGTCTTCAATGATCTAGTGGCGGGGGGGGGGGGGGGGNTAAATGGGCTTTGAAATTGAACACTTGGATGATGAGGACACAAAGTTAAATATAATACTAAAAGTAGATCTGAGAGCGTGCTTCTCGCTATTAAAATTAAAAGCTTCATTGCAAAAAAGGTTATGAATTCAATGCAGCCATAACTAAAAGCACTCTTCAATCAAAACTGTGTCTTATAACCTACCCTTCCACAGCTTACATGCCTTTCTTAATAGTTCAAGCAAGCAATTATCTGTAATTATTTTTCTGTCTGTAAACTAATACCAAACAAACCACCACATCTAAAATAATTATTGCTAGATCCTTAAAATACATAAAGTCCTCAGTAAAAAGAGGATCTAAAGGACTGGGTAATAGTAATGCTTACCTCTTCTCTGTAACTTTGAGCTATTACTGGGATGTGGTTTATGGTTTGCTTTAAATATTTTGGTTTTTACAGTGGAAGAAATTGGGTCATCAGAAGGTGAAATTCACTAGCAGGCAAGGGATTAGAATCTCTGATCTCAGGAGGTCTGCCTGTTCTTAAACCATTGAATTCCCATATATCTTACAGCCCAGATGTCTGCCTGTCTGTCATACCCGTGTTGATGTGTATAAGACTGCAATTTAAAACCTTTTTTGAACTTATTTTTCTTCATGTAAGCCATTACATGACATGTTGCTATGCAGCTTGCATGAGTGCTCTGATATACTGTGGCAAACTTTTGAATATTAGCAAAATTTAACTTCCATGTTATGATGGATTTTGATGTTAGGAGGAGGTATCTTAGATACCGGCATGCAGGCCCATGCACATAACACACAATTATTTTTGCTTTCATCCTGCCAGCATGAGTATTAGAAACTCTTATGCATATAATCTTGTAGCCTTAGCCAGTGCTTTTTGGATGCTTCTAGATAGTTTATGAACATGATTGTAACCATCTCACCTGTAGTAAGTTGAGCCAGTACCCTATTCTCAAAATAACCCTTGTATTATGCTGTGGCCTTCATTAGAGCTGTCACAGCATCCTGTGCTTTTCTGTTTCACACAGTAATAGGCAGCTGTAGTAAATGTGTTTTGCACATATCCTTTGACCAAACTATGTTATCCTTGGTCCAAGGGTATGTAAATAGCTCTCTTCCACCGTAAGGAAGAAGTGGGATATTGCTACTTCCAGAAGTTTTTTCTGCTCTCTTTGTTTTTTGTACTGTTAGACCAAAATAGACTTTGGGTAGAGAATAGCTAAGATAAGAACCAATTAACTTCCCTTTTTAGCTGTTTCAGAATTATCATAACTCTTACTGTCTTACTCCTTTTGTCAATATTCATTCTTGCTTAGTTATACTTTCTTTTTCTATTTATTTGTAGAGTGAGATCTTGGCAGGCAGTTCCTGCACATAATTCTAAATAGAGTACTGGGAGAGAAGATTGTAACTGTCTAAATGCCGCAGAGCTAGAGGGTTTCTAATGCTGAGTGAAGTGTTTTCTGGTATAGGTGACCTCTAGAAAATTGAATGCTGCTAACTTGTAGGTAACTTACTCATTAAATAAGACTTCTTTTCAAAGAATCAATCTGTGCTTTTGTGGTAAAAGTTCCTTGGTTACAAGTAGGTATTTTTCTAGCAAGATTATACATGCAGAACCTACCAGTATTTGTGGTTTCTGCAAGCAGGCATTGTCCTGATTTGGCTGATGAAAAGTCATGTGGGTGCTTTATTGTGTTGGCACCTGTTTATTTTTGTGCACCAGGCAGAACATATTGAAATAGTATTTTTGTGTTTCATCATCTCTTCTCCTGATGGCTTATTTTCTTGTAGGCGATTCCTCTGCATTAATCATGAACAAGTTGAAGTGTCCACACTGTAATTATGTAGCCAAATACAGAAGAACACTAAAGAGACACTTGCTCATTCACACAGGCGTGAGATCTTTCAGTTGTGACATCTGTGGGAAGCTGTTTACTCGAAGAGAGCATGTAAAGAGACATTCCTTGGTAGGTAACCTCAAGTGTGTGTGTGTGCGCGCGCGCACGTGTGTGTACGTACGCACCTCTGAGTGGGTTTTTATGGTTTTTTCAGATGTTTTGGTAGTTGGGAGAACGACTGTTCTCTGATTTGCTGTAATGTAAGTTGTTTTATCTTAGTCTGAAATGGATGAAGATAAATATATCTTTATTATAACTATATCTCTTATATTCTTAATGGAAAATGCAGTGTCAATTAAGACAGTTGCTGGAATTCTTACAGAGATAATTTCAAGGTGATTTTGAAAGTGACATAAGAGATGCAGTATATGCCAGTATTCTGTAGATAATGAAAGGAAATTTTGGCATAGTGTTCCTGCAATAGAATAACACGTCGTCTTGTCTATAATGCTGCATCACCATTTTCTGTGAAGACACCCTGTTAATCAGCAATTGCACAATATCTTGGGGTAGTTCTGAAATACTTATTTCACAACTGGACAAAGCTATAGTATAGTATCTGCTTTGAGATTTAGGAAAGAATGAAAAATATCTCAGATGCAGAAAGTAAACGTCCTTCTGACTTCCAATGCCATAATCAGCAGTTGAGCTTACCCCGTCCTGTGCATGTTGCATAACTCAGGATTTGACTTGAGTACTGTTTATCGCAGGATCCAGAGAAGGTATTATCTGTCTTGTGTATTTTGTAGGTACTTTGTATCTAGTCTGTAAGGAAATTAAGACTACGCTGTAATATTTACTGTATAAAATCTAAGGTGTGTTTTAGGGGAGTAATAAAAGCAAGATCATATTGGTGGTGAGAAGGTAATAACATTTCTTCAAGCTGGGATTTTAAAAAAACCTCTTTCTGCGACATGTTTTGCAGATACTCAAAATAGATTAGTACATGGAATGGGGTAAATTGCACTCATCTTGGTAGCTTTCCTCAGTCCTCTGAGAATCAATGGACCACCTTGCTCCCTCATGAAAGTGTTCCATAAATCTCCATAGCCTCCTCACAGTTAGCTTTTTTGTTCCTCCGTGAGTAGAAGTGGTTGTTAGCACCCAAGTTTTAATGCAGATGCAGAAAAGAGCTTTTGGTATAAGTCTTTGTGACTTTCCTTATTAGCTTGTGCTATCATGAAATGGACTTTCTGTTAGCCAGCAATATTATTAAAAGTAAATAATAACCTGAGTCATATCAGGATATCATTATTAAAGATATTTATAAGACCACTGTAGTAATTTTAAGTATCCTTTAAAATGTCTTACAGGTAGGAAAGGCATGTGTTAATAGCTCCTACGTAAATTTTGGAACCAGCATCTTTCTTATGTTCCACTGGTCTTCTCTCATCATAGATACACATCTTTCCGCCCTGCTTTCCACCTCCTCCCGTACCACCTGGTGGACGGTTAGGTGCCAGAAGGGACAGGAGTACCTACGACGTTACCAAGTCTGAAGGACATTTTGTTCTGTAGTGTACATAGGTGACTGCAGTGATGGGAGGAGGTGATCGCACAGGGCAGCTCCGTGTCTGGGCGGAGGAGGTTTAGGCCATTATAGAATCATAGAATAGTTCAGGTTGGAAGGGACCTTAAAGATCATCCAGTTCCAACACCCCTGCCTTGGGCGGGACACCTCCCACTAGACCAGGCTGCTCAAAACCCTATCCAGACTGGCCTTGAACACTTCCGGGGTGGGGCATCCACAACTTCTCTGGGCAGCCTGTTCCAGTGCCTCACCACCCTCACAGTAAAGAATGTCTTCCTAATACCCAATCTAAATCTACCCTCCTTCAGTTTGAAACCGCTACCCCTTGTCCTGTCATTACACTCCCTGGTAAAGAATCCCTCCCCATCCTTCCTGTAGGCCCCCTTTATGTACTGGAAGGCTGCTATAAGGTCTCCCCAGAGCCTTCTCTTCTCCAGGCTGAACAGCCCCAACTCTCTCAGCCTGTCACCTTATTGGTGGTGATACCGTACAACATGTCCCAGCAGCTACTCTGCTTCTTCTTTGTGGCTCACCAGAGAAGATAGCAACAGGGGGTGGCAGCTGGTCTACCAGGAAGAGTAGAGTGGGAATTCAGGTTTCTGTCCTGCAGTATCTCAGTATCTGACCAGGTCGTGTAGCTGAAGACTTCCCCCCCCCCGCCCCTCCAGGACAGGAGATGATGTTACACAGAGTGAAAATAGCTATAGAGTGAGCCAAGCCCAGCTCTGTGCTTTAACTGGTGTGCTCTCCCTGGTGCAATCAGAACCTTTTTTCTTTTTTCTTTTTTTTTTTTTTCCTCTCTCCCCCTGCCTCGGTTCTACAAACACCTCACATTCTGCTTTCTGTGAAACATTGTCATAACAAGTCTAGAAGCTGAGGAAAAACATGTAGTATCAGCTGTACAGATTATACAGTGGGACTGAAGTAACTATTTGTATCTTGACCTTGTGTTTTTCTTTCTTGTCTTGGTGGCAATTTCTGTTTTATCTAAAATGGCAAACTTTTCAATGTGGCCTCAAATGAGATATTTAAGCATGTAGTTGTAATCTTGTGTGGGAACACCAGATAGAAGAAAGAAGTCTTCAGTGTAACTTTTTCCAAGGTGATAACTGTATACATGGTTGCTGAATTCAGTTACTTGTACAACTAACATACTCCCAAAACCAAAATTAAAATTGTGTTTAGTCAAGTTAGTCAACAGCAGCCTTCTAATTTTATACACAAGCTCACTCTACATACAGGACAAAAAGTTCACCAACAGGACCTGGAAAGATATTGTTGGGTTTGGTTGTGTCAGGAGGGAGGTGCTCTTTGAATTCACGCAGAATTTTATAACTCCTGCTTGTTCTCAATGTTTCTAGGACTTCAAATTGTAAAGGCAATTTTCTAAATGAGATATGATCCTGTGTGCAGCATCAGTGCTTATACTGTTCTCATTGCCTTTCGTAGTCTTGTTCGGTACGGTGAGTAGACATAAAATGAACGCTCACCTGCTTACGGAAAAGGCAGCTGTTCAGCTACCTGCTGAACAGTAAGCAGGTACTTTTGGTTGTGGGCAATAGCTCATGTAGTCAAAATGGATCTCTAGTAGTACTTCTCTCTCTCCAGTATTGAGGTATTTTTCATAAGGGTTCAAAAAATGATTTTTTTTTATTAGTTGTTATTATTAGTTTTCCAGTACTATATGCAAACACAACCTGATATGCATATTTTCAGCTGTTAATATTTGTCTTCCATAGGTGCATAAAAAGGATAAAAAGTATAAATGTATGGTGTGTAAGAAGATTTTCATGCTAGCAGCCAGCGTTGGAATAAGACATGGATCACGACGTTATGGAGTTTGTGTAGACTGTGCAGATAAATCTCAACCTGGAGGGCAAGAGGGAGCAGACCAGGTGCAGGACACAGATTTCCCTAGGGATGAAGAATACGAGGAAAATGAAGTGGGAGAAGGTGATGAGGAGCTTGGTGATGATGTAGAAGAACAGAACGACCAGTCTCGATGGGATGAATCTGGGGAAGTTTGTATGCCTTTAGATGACTGACAGAGCATATGACTTCAGGGTGCCATGAATGGACACTATATGGATTGACTATTTGAATTTTTGGACTGAAGGCTTGCGAAATATGGTACAGGCTGGATGGTAGTTATGTTGCTGTGAAAAATGTAGGGTCAAAGCCTTATAGCAAAAATGGATTATTAATTTTTTATGATATTTGCACAGGACTGTACAGCATACAACCATTTGGTTGAATTATACAGAGTCCTCACATCTACAGTCAGTTATCAAAAGAAAAATGTATTTTTTATTATTTATAGGATATAGCTACTTGGGTCCTATTCAGACATAGTAGTAACTGTACTTATGTTACGCATTCATGTATCTGTTAACATGAATGAAGAAAATTGCAACTTGGTATGGAAATACAAAGACAGCTTTCCGAAATCCACTTGTACTTTGTCAGTGAAGCTAATTTGGGCTAGTGGCTCTTGTTTCCACAAGCATGTCTTTGCCATACAAACCTTACCTCTCCCGTACTCTGATAGGTGAAAGCCAATCATTTAAATATGCATCACAGATAATGCCAACACCGTATTGACATTTGGTTTTAAAACTTTTGGCTCTATGCTGGCAGGTGGTATAGGTGATAAGCACTGGAGAAGTTAATAATGGCATTAATTTAGTGTCTGTTTCCTCACAGTTTTGAATTTTCAAGAAGGTTGTTACTGATTCGTCAGTTTCATAATGATCTTGCAGAAGAAATGACCAATCATGAAAATAATAGACTGATCAGAGCATGGGTAACTCTTCTGCTGCTTAGTCAAAAGAGATAGTCATGCTAAAAGGTGTCTGATGTAATAATGTTTCCTTCCTCCTCTAAGGCCCCCCTCCTCTCAAACTTTTTGACTTCCCTGGTGTATACCTCAGTCCCACAGAATAAAACCACAAGGAATGGAGAAAGTGTCATATTAAATGAATTTTTGGTTGATAAATTTCTTACTTGTCCGGTTTTTGGCTAGTTTATGTGATGTGAATTGGACACTAGGCTATTGTGCCCATTGTTTGTCATTAAAATGAACACAAACTATTTTTTATTCTTTTGTACTTAATGGGTTGTTGCTAGTTTTTAATATAAACTACATTTAACTTGTTGACTTAATTTGCTGGAATTTTTTTTTTTAAAGAGAAGCAGTCCAAAGCAAAATAATGCTCTTTGAGTTGTCTACTTTTCAGGATGATATGCTCCCTACACTCTTTATTTCAAATTTTCTAGGAGGCATTGAAACTTGAATTTTCATAGCCATGTGGATTTTTTTTTTTCCTAAACTTGTAATATTGTACCAATGATTTCAGGCCTCTTTCATAGGGAGGGGAGGGCATTACACCTTCATCTTAAACTCCTCTGTATTGTCCAGCCTAAGACAAATGAATTCAGGCAATCATTGGAACAATACGCCTGATATACTCTTACGTCACAATGAGTAAATATGCAGAGCATTTATCATGACACGTAGCTAGGCCAGTGTGACAGTACTGTATAAAAACCAATTGAGGGTCACCATATTTTTCAGCTTCGTTTAATTTTAAAATGAGTATATATTTTTTCCTATTTTATATCAGGTAACTAAATTATGCTAGTTGTGTGGATAACTTTGAACTATGCTTTGACGGACAGAATCTTAATGGTGCTCCATCTGATCAAAGTTGGTATGTATTTAAAGAGACAAGCTTTACTGTTGTCCTTTACATCAGTAGAACAGTAACATAATGTTAAGACATTGTTTTTGCTGATTGAAGCTGAGATAAGTTTGAACTACAGTTATATGGGAATTAAAATGCTTTTTTTTTTATCACCCACTTGTTTCATTGGTAGTTTCCACATCATTGTAAACCTAACAGATGATTAGTTTTTTGGGGGAGGGTGGGGAGGGCGGGGTGCCTTTTTCTACACTGAAGAATACATCTTATTCTCATTGTTCTAGACTGAAATGAGTAATGTGTAATTCTGGTGGGGTCCAAAGTAGAAATTAGTTGGGCAAAGATGATATGAATGAAAAAGTATTTTAAACGTTAAAGTAATGTTCTGCTTTGTGAATATGTAAGTATAGCATAAAGATTTTTCCATCCCATTTATCCCCTTTAAAACCATAGTTTACAATTGGTAGATCTGTCTATATATATAAATATATATATATATATCTGAAATTCACCTAAATCTGCTTTATTAGAATACTGCTCACTTAATGCTTAGAAACTGGACCTGGCTCTACATTCTTAATGTATTTTCCTTTTTTTTGTTTTGTTTTTGTTTTTTTTTTTCCTCAAGGTATGAACTTATTCTCTTGGAACTGAATCTTCTTTTACTACTTAAATCATTTATGTATATCTGGTAAATTATGACCAAATTTGTTGTTAGACTGCATACAGTAAATTGAAATATACACTTCGTACACTACAGAATTGTTGTGCTTTTGTTCTGATTATATTTGAAAAAGCAGGCTTTGATAGAAATTAGTGTTATTTATAAATACTCAGTTATTCACTGGCCTTAACATTCTGTTGCATTGTGACAATCATTGTTTCCTTGATAATACTTAACTGCTTGTTTTTAGAAGCTGCATGTAATTGCCCTTGGTAGGATTGGAGGGAGAGGGATGACTACTGAAATGTGATACTGGCTCTTTAGCAAATGGTGTGAAATAGTTTAATGGAGATCCACTCTTCTTGTGTTGGAGAACCAAAGGAATTTGTTTGGATGCTATCTGCAGTCTGGATTTTCTAAGATGTTTATTCAGAAGTTATTTTAAATATATTACGTTGATTGGGGAGCTCTAAATTAATAAGAGCATACTTCCTAAGAATAACTTCAAAAAAGGGACAGCTCAAACTTCTTTATTATAAAAAGTAAGAAGAGATTTCTCTTTGCACTAGAAATTGTCTTCCCCTTAAGAAATGCTGGAGATATGCTGTAGTAATGTGGCAGTGAATTTTAGTTTGTCTCTTTTTGGGTTTTTTGATTTTTTTTTTTCCTTTTTAAGAGACGAAAGACTAATGCCCTTAAACTGGCCTCAACATCAAATTAAGATACCCAGTCTTTCCTTTTGTTGTCTGATTAAACACTTCTCAAACCAAATGTCTCAGATTTGCTTATGTAGCCAATGCCACACATGAGTAGTTTTATGAAAAGAATCATATATGTTATAAAAACAGACAAACACAGAGTTGTGATGTTGAGATTGCCCCTTTCTGTGGGTTTTTTGTTTGCTCTACAAGCAGTGGTGGTTATCTTTTAGAAATAAACATACAGAGCACTTGCTGGTAGGGAACTATGGTGCAGGACAAAATCAAATCAGTAAGTAAATTCACTTTGATTAGAAGGCCCTGTCAAAGTATATGTGATGTGAGGAAGACAGACAACGTAAAAAGCGTTTGTCTGATGCCAGTGTTACTACAATGCAGTAGCAAGCATTTTTCAATTGTAACATCAGATGCATCTTGCAGGAAAAATGGCATTTATCTTTCTTTTCCAATTGTGTAGAAAAATTTAATAGTTCAGCTTACAAATAGATCTTTTACTAAATTAATTTTCTGAACTTTAAACCATTTTTGAAAGCCAGAAATGATACTTGGTTGTCAACGCAATGATGCACCCTAAGAAGTAAGAGTTGAAATTACTGGTCCCCGTAGTATACACTATTACTTTTTGAGATGCATATACGTTTGCAAATGCAGTTTTCAGGTATTACTACATGCCCGTCTTCCTTCTGAAAAGAGTAAGGTGAAGAAAAGTTTGGGGCCAGGACATCAGCATGTGGTAGGCTTCTAGTTGTGGGTCTCAGCAGTAATGCTGTTAGCAGGAGATGCTTTCTTTGCCTAGCTTTAGGTTGGTAAGGCTTTTAATAGGATTTTCTTTAATGAGGCCAGTCTCTGTGGTTTGCTTGCTTTAAGTTTTGTTTCACTTGACTTTTCCTGTTCTTGACACTCAGTAACACAAGTCTCCCCCCTGTTCTAAAATATTTCTGTAGTCTGCTGACCCCACACAAGATGCAGAATTAGCTTTGCAAGAAGTGTACCTTATTGGTTGTTCCTTTGTACTTTGTTGTATTTAAATAGCTTTGGAAACTAGTAAGAGAAATGAAAGCAAGATAATTGACACTACCACTAGCCTGAAAAACTTGTTGTGCCAAAAGAAAGTTAAAAGGGAGAAAAATGTTGAATGCAATGTGATAAGAAAAGGGCTTTTGGATTTGAGTTGTTACAGTTCCTCTGCTTTGCTACTTGAGTGTTTCAGACAATTCGCTGTATTTCTCTCTAGCATAATTTGGTGGCAACCTTCTAATGAAGAAGCTGTGCAAGAAGCCCGGTTTTGAGTTTATTCTGTGTTTCCAGGATGTGGTCCAGACTCTGCAGAAGTAGTACCACTGAGTAGTTTTCTGTAGATATTTTACCATATACCCTTCTGTTAACATCCCTCTTCACTATGTAATCTGTTACCCTTTTTTTGTTTGATAAATGTTTGCTCCTTAGAGCTGAGATTTGTCTTTTATATGTTTTAATAGCATATTACTGTGTTTCACTAAACAGTGTAGTAAAGGTTAAGTATTGACACAATGGATAAAAAGAAATAAATTGGTTTTCATATAGTATCCTTTAGCAAACCTGTAATAAAATAAGTCTTTTGTAATAAAGAAAATACAGGTTTGAAATCCAGGGGCAGGGGCATTGCTGAGCTGAATGCTTTGAGATGGTGAAGATGCCACATGTACTTCGCTATGGGTTTTTAAAATACTTTTATGTGAAAAAAGGTAAAAATATATAGAAGGATCCTATGAATTAATCTGGAAAATAGAATTGGCTTAACAAGTACTTTGTATTTAATATTTTGGCAGTTTGAAGCAAATGTTTAAAATAAGCTATACATAATGTTTTGCCTACCTGAATTGATTTGGATTAGCCACTTCAGAATACAGACAAGTAATTTCTAACATATTGGTATGTAAACATAATTTCAAGACTTCTAATACTATGTGCACCAGTCTTTAAGTTACCATACTGCAAATAAATTTAAAAAAATAACTATTTCATTCTATCTATTTTTATCTGTGCCCTGCCTCCTCACCCTCCACGAGTAGATGCAGAGAGATTTCTTTGGATGGATAAGTGCTAACATACAATCATTTACTACAAACAACTTAGTTTCTGCTTCTGACATAGAACAGAATTTATAGAATAGAATTCTGTCTATAGAAAACAGAATTTATTTTAAGGTTGTATTTTTAAACTTCACTCATAATAAGGCAGATCACTTTAAGATAACTAGTTTCCAAGAACCAGCATCCAGACAAGATGTGTATTCCTAAAACTGGATTTTAGACAAACTTCAGCGCAGCATTCAGCAGATTACTTCTGGTGCATACCAGAAGGATTGGATCCCCTCAGAAATGCAGTTGTACTGTGCGGGCCCAAAATCTTTGCCATGGTATTTTGTTCTCTCTCTTCAGCCCTGCCAACCTGAGATGTTTGGAAAAAGTGCTTTCACCTGGGTTTCTCAAGTGCTTCCTGACTGAGTAATGCTGGATGTGTGTTTGAACTGATCTTTGGCTTCTGTTTTCTTCCTACATGAGTGTTATTTTTAGTAGGTTACGCATAAGCGGGTTCCTTCGGTTAAAAAATGATCAGTTCTTTCAAGGATTTGAAAGCATCAAAATTTTCTCTTTGCCCCGTAGAGAAAATTTTAGGTCCTTTGTCCTGGATAGGCAAATCTGCTTGTACATCTTGACTTGGATACAAGGGGTTTGTGAAGACTGAGGCCTCTGTCTGCTTGGCTTTTCCTATTAGCTGGCTCTGTGTGGCTTTCTGTCTGATCACGTGTAAGAAATACGCTGATAAAGCACGTAAGAAAATTGTCTTGTGGGGGACAATGGCTCTGGTTTTGGGAGAGCCTGGAAAATAACATGTAGGCCATTGAACGAACTCCTGCACTACTTTTAAAATTATCTGAATTGTTTCAAGATTTGAATATATTTTCAGCTTGTTAATTGTTATATAGTCATGTGATGTTTTCCTGTTAAATTTATGTAAACTATTACGTTTTGTCTCAGTATGTTGGGAAAAGAGCTTCAGATTCCGCAGAATAGCATTGACTTTGTAGCTAGAAAGGAGCAGCAGGAAAAGAAATATGTTTGTTAAAATTCATCAATCTAATTAGATAAGAATTAACATTGGGAGAGCAATCAGCTGTAGAAGAGGAACTGAAAAGTTCGTGGGAGGGTCATGAAAAAAGCCAGCACTGAATGAAATGGTCTCTAGCTGCTTTCTTAATGGACCTGAAGTCAAGCTGCATTCATCAAGGCCAGGAAAAGATGCTTATCTCTGCAGCATGGCTGAGTTGATGCTGCTGTAAAAACCCTTAACTCTTGAAATGCTGACCTTTTAAAGGATAGACCTAAAATCAAACTTTTAAGCAGTCAGCCTCTTTCTAGCCCTTTAACTTGAAAACACCTCCAGGATTAACTGTTAAGAGATACCAAACTTAAGCTGAGAAACAGCCTAAATTATTTTCAAATCAAAGAGGGTTTTTTGAGCATATAAGCAGTTACACCACCTCAGTGCCTTTATTTCCTAAATTCATACAGTACAGGCACAGTGCTAGTTCGCTTCATTCAAAGATACACTATTAATATGTCTGTGCATTTTTGTCGTCTTTGTCAGGAATCAAGGTAATTGGAAAAGTGGGGGGGGGAAGTGGGAAGATTTATCTTTAACCTCTGAGCAATTGGAATTTGGGAAGATGCTTGCTTTTAAACCTTACTGAGACTTGGTATGCCAAGACGTTTATAAAGTGCATGGGACATATAGCATTACTCTGGCTAAGTTTGAAAAAGTCACCATTGCCGTGTTTAATTGTACTTTTTCAAATCTATTGGAGTTGTCATCTCAAAGTGATCTTTACTGTAATACCTCTAACATAATTTACAACTTCAAAGAATCTTCTCAGTTTCTGGAAACAGATATGAATATACAATGTTCACAAAGGAGTTGTCAATAACTCTTTCTGTTGAAAGGTGGTATTCTGCCCTGGATTCTTCCTCGAATAATGGTTTTTACTGTCTGGAAGATGTGGAAAGGGGTATGGTGCCCACTGTACGCTCATCACGGGGGAGGGGAAACCCTGTTAATCTGCAAAAAAGGCATATATAAATTCATACTAGAAGCAGACTTTTCCCTTGGAATTTCTTGCACCTTCCTCTGGAGCATTTTAGTTTTGAAACCTGAATAGTAGTACAAAGAGACCGCTAGTCAGTTTGAACTGGTATGGTAATTTTGGTGCTTATACACAATTTAATAAAAATATGATCTCATTATAGTGCTGCACAACTCTTAACTGCAGTTATTACTGTTTGCACTGCTTTAATATTGATAGCTTTCAAACTGGTGTAGTCTGATTACAGTGTTTGACAGGGTTTGTAAAAGCCCTTTGTTGTCCATTTGTGCCACGGCCTGCTGGGTGACATCGGTGAGGTTATTTTGTCCCATGTATGTTTTTTTCCCGTTATATCGTTGCCTCTTTTTTTCCTTTTTGCTGAGATACTTCATAAAGCTCTGCTGAAGTAATGAGAAAAGTGCCATTCAAGAGCCTAAGTACTGGAGTACCTGTGTAAATCGTGGTGTTTAATGAGAATTATTGGAAGTTCCTCCTCTTTGATGTAGGTTTAGAAAAGAATCTAAAACTGAATGCGGTTTTAAGTTACCACATCAAATGATTTAACTTAGAGCATATTCATTGTGATGGATGACTCATTTCTTTATCATCACAAGCTAAAATCTCAGCTGTTCTCTAAGAAACACTTCTACCTGTTTATCTTGCACGAGATACTCCTTTTTTTTTTTTTCTCTTCACAGGCTGGAATGCTTCAACTGAGCTCATGCAATTATCTTTTCTCTACTTCTGTTAGATGGCTGAAATGATTGTCCCTCTAGATCTGTGGACTTCCGTCCTTGATGGAGACATAAAAACCTCTGTAAAGGAGTTCTGTAGGCAGAAATCCAGTGGAGTTAGTGAGAACTGGGTCTGCTAAATGTGAGCTGATAGTTGCAAAAACCCCTTGATTTTTCTCAATGCAATCATAATAATTAAGAATTAAAAGAATGGAAAAAGAATAATAAAATTATTTGATATAAGTTCTGGGCTATAATATACTGGGCTGGGGGGGGCGGGGGGTTGTGATGCTGCCTTTTTTTTTACTGATGTTAATGAAGATGATTGGTTTTCCCCACACCTACTAAAGGTAGAACAGTTACAGTAAATATTTAAAGTGAATTCATCATGGGCATCAGCCAAATAACTGACTGTAAACTGTCTGCAAATTTGGTGTATCCTGAAGATTGCTAGCATGCTAGAATACTTAATAAATTATTTGTAAGCAAACAAGCAGTAGCATTTAATTCTGGATTTGATGACACCCTTTAAAAACACTTTAGGTGAAGTATCTTAAAATGTAGTTTGGGGGTTTTTATGTAACCAGCATTTGGAAGTATATTGCACTAACTGTAAATTACTGAAAGTCATTTGTATTTCTGTAACTTGATATTGGCCTCTCAAAGCAATATATTTAATATCAACAAGTAACCACCTGATTGCTGGACCTGCCATAGAGCCTGCCAGTCAGTTCTCTAACGAAGAATGGCCGGAAACAACAGAAAATATCATAGGAGAGGGAACCCTCAGCTTCAGCACAGCAGGGAGGAGGACCCCTGCTTTTAAGAATTCCTTTCACAGTAAAACTGCATGGAATTAGATTTATGTACTTTGGAAGGCGGAAGGACTGAGTCAGTCCTGCTGGAATTTGAACTTTTGTGCTAGGGCGCTTAGATATTTCAAGTCTGAACTTACACCGCATCCCTTTTAACAGTATGGAAGAGCTTTATTGGTACGTTTGTAGCATTAATTCTGCAACCTGGTGTTGCCATGTGAAGGTCAGATTTTGTTTTTAAACCCACTTAAAATCCCAACTAAATGTTTACTTTTTTTTTTGTAAAGCTGCTTCTACATGAGCACTTGAGAATCCAGTATTTGACACCCTGTGTGTAGTCAGTATTTAATGCAATTGATATATAAAAGATAAAATATGCAGTACCTTTTCACATGCAACAAGGGCTTTATCTTTCATCTTGCAGTTGTTACTTCAGATAAGCAAGCTTGAGCTCGGGTTGCCTTCCTTTGTTCCTGTAGGGAGACTCAGAATTTCACTTTGAAATGCAGCTGCTCTCCACCTCTCAGCGTTTTTTCCTGTACCAAATGAACCATCCAACTCCTCATACCATATTTAGCTTATTTGGTAAGCACAGAGTTTGAAACTTGGTATTTTTTACACTCTATATAACTTTTTTCCAAGGGGGGAAAAAAAAAAAAGCTGCTCTGTTTTTCAGGTGCTAAAATAAAGGTTGTTCCTAAACATTTGACCTCTCTATGTTCAGGATGGCCAAAGCAATATCTTATTAATGCATTTAATATTAATGTAATATCAACTTTGCCTTGAAGCAATCTGTGGTAGTTCCATGCCGAAGTGTGTGCCTTCAGGCACAACTGTAATTATGAACAAAATGTGGTACAGAATGCAGTTGTGCTTGGAGAAGTGCAGCAGATCTTTTGTGCAGGTGAAGCGGAAGAAATCGAGGTATGGGTAAAGCTGGGGCTGTTGTGGCACAAAGCATTGCCAGCCAGCCTTGTGACACAAAAAGCTTTTCAGAAAACTTTGTTTGTGTCCTTCTTGTTTGCTCTCTGCCAAGAAGCGATGCTCGTCCTTTCTAGCGTGTGGTTTTCTCCTTAGCATCATCTCTGTGGGATAAAATGCAAGTACATCAGGTGTCCCACTTTCTCTCCAGGGAGTGGGGTATTCTTTTGAGCTTGGTGTTATTTAATTTGCAGCCTTCTCTAAATAGCGTGGGAAGACCGTGGCAGTTGTTGAGGCTTCAGATACCTGGTAAACTCTGTCATGACAGGTGGTGTATGTTCAGCTTTTTAAGTTTGATACCGAGCTTTCTGTTACCTCTTAACAGAGCTCACACATTATGTAGGTGATAGGGATGACACACTCAATATTGACAGATTTTGTCAAGTCTGTAGTGTTGCTTCTTGTCAGTTTTAGCAGTCAGTGACTGATGCGATTGATTCATTGGTATCTTCTATCTTCTGCTATTATCAGCTAAAAGGCAAGGGGCAGGGATTCAATTTCTGATTTAAATCCTTTTTAGGATGTTTGCTGGCTAAGCTGCCAGTGCTAATAAGCTACTTTACTCTTAAGCTTTATCAGTTTGCTACTACTGTTGTTAAATCTAAGTAAAGTACAAATCAGCCTTGTCAGATCATCATGATTTAAAAGAAATAATGAGAGAATCGGCACGGATGCTATGCAAAGGACCAGTCTGCTTTTACTCAGGTATAGCTTGTTTAGAAATTACTGTGCTCAGACTGCTATTTTCATAAAAAATTAAAATAATATTCTGAAAATTTATCCATGCCTCATTTGTCACATACTTGTGATCAATTTTTTCTTGTTTTCCAGCAAACTATAAAACAATTCAAGCTATTTTTGTCTAGTGTCCCCTGCCCCTCCCCCAGGCTGAATAACCTTGCTTTAGAAAAGGACTCTGTCGAGTTGCCTTCTGGCTTCCAGTACTTGAGACTGTAAAAGATCAATTTCTGTTGTTAGGTGTCCGCAATCTTTTGCCATTTTGTTGCATAGAAACTTTTCAGCAGTGGAAAGTTCTTTTTCTTTGAGCTGTTCTCTGAGGTTTTTCATCTTCCGTGTTACATATATAAAGCTAATTATAAACCTGAATGATGTATTGTTCTGAAAGATTGCATGAATCACACTCTCATTAAACTACTTTCACATTTGGATCCAATTTTTTCACGTTGTGGCAACAGGGAAGTGCAATTCATTACTTCACTTTTTTTTTTTAAACACAACAACAAACCCTTAGGGTTGGGCATTTTTGCTAGTATTCTTGAATATCTTGGGCCCTATATTAATGTTAATAACACCCAAACCCAAAGGGCTGATGAAGTAAAGGCAACTTAGTTCTCTAGGTGTCTTCTGTCACTGAAAAAAAAGTGACACCCTGAGACTGGTGCTGGGAGAAACAATGAAGATCCTCCATCCAGCTCCTATTAGAAGTTCACACTGCGCACAACACTCATCTGTGCCTCGCCATGAGCGTTTCTGGGCTGACAAGAGACGAGAAGACTTGGAACTATCCTGTACCTCCTGTAGAGTCAAGGTGCAGACATTTCAATTTGTAAACTCTGTGTTTGGATAAAGGCATCGCTTTCCAGTACAATCAGCCAAAAAGGAAGTAAGTGCCTCCAAGTCAGTGAGTTATTTTGGATCAGAAGGTCACTTTTGAAGCAGAATGCTCCATCATCCCCACTTACCCTCCTTCAGTTTATATTGCAGAGCTCTCTGAACACCTCATTGAACTCCTTTTCGGTGAAGCTAAACTCAAAGGCGTACTTCGGGAGCACTCCTGATGTGCTTCAACTATGGATGCCTTGCTGTCCATGGGACCAACTTAAGAGCTAATTCAAAGGAAACTTTCTTGAAACGTGTATAGTTTGAACAACTGTTTACAGATCTGCTTTTATGGGGTCAGGGAAATTAAAGACATGGCCAAAATGGCCCCAAATCAATGTTATCCTAGAGCTGTGCTGCTTTTGCTTGCATCAACCATACCAAAGACCAAAATGAGGATACACAAAATTTCTTAAATTCCAAAGTAATTACTGAAAAAAGTGATTTGCAAACCATGGTAATTACTGGCAGTTTTTCCTACCCGAGGTCTTTAGCAGTGTGATGTTGCACAGCCTGGGAGCTGGGGGAGTATTTCTCTTCCTCATGATGAAGCAGTACCTCCAATCTTGCATGTTCTCACCTATTTTCTTTGTGTTGCATCAGTATCCTGCTGTTGCTTAACTTTTTTGGATGAAGCTGAAACCAACAAAGACTCTTTAAATTTTAAAATCTTTAAACTCCTTTTTAGAACTGTTCTTCTGGTGCAATATAGTGTCTTTACTGGAAGTAGTGACCGTAACTAAGGTGGGGGAAAAGCAGTGGTACTGATAGCCGGATTAGTGCTCTCTAAGTTGTGGATGTGATTATCCTGACCTTTTGTTAACATGGTGGAGGGACAAAAGTGACAACCGCTGTCCTAGAGCTTTCCAGGTGCATTTCTACTCATGGGGTGTTGTGATGCTTCAGCTTTTGTAGGGAATCTCATTATTCCTCTGAAAAACATTAGGTATAACATTGCATCCACTTATGAATGCTGTGTTTGCTGAGCATCTTGCTGAGAAAGGCTGTCTAGGCAATGGCTGTCACCACCATGGAAATACATACTTAGCCGTTCTCCATTGCTGTAGGTTAAATACTTCTTGAAATTGCACTGACAGGATCAAATCATGGTACTTCCTTATGCCCTGCTATCATAATCTTGGTTTTTCCTTTGGTTTTTCCTTCCGCCAGCAGTGCGGGCAGTGTCTGGGTGAGCCCTGCACACATCAGGTGCTTTCTGGCGTGACCTGGGTGCCTGCTGGGCTGTTTGTCACACACCAATTTGGGGACAGAAAAAATTGCAAAATAAATCAAAGGCACAGAGCTAAAGCTGACTAAACTCAGTGGCTTTTTAGGTCTTTTTTTTTTTTAAAATCATTTGATTGAACCTGCCTAGAATCCAATTTTTATTTCTTTATTTTTTAAACCTCTTGAAGAAAAGCCAAGTAAACGTTGGCTTTTATATCCCTTCCCTTGGAAAAAGTACTGTTCCTCAAGCCAAGCTGTTTTCCTTCCTATGCTGGGAGTTGCAAGGTTGTAGGTTGTGTCCTAGAAACAATAACAAGCTAGTTAAGGTATTTTCATAAATCATCACCTAACACAAGGGAGTGCATCTATATACTGCAAAACTGGTTCAGAAACCTCCTACAGTCCATCTTTCTATCACATTAAGTGCTGATAAAAACATTGATTGTAATCTTTCTTCAGTCTGATTAAATCTTCATCACATTTGTAAGTTACATTTTGATAGGCATTCATTAATGTTTATGAAGCATATTGAGAGTGGAAAATAAAGGTGAGTGGCAATGTGAGAAACTAAGCTACAGTTGATTTTTTTTTTTTCTTGCATCCCATTGCTTAAAATGCAATTGTGTGTGCTCATAACAAGGGTTAGCTTGGAAACAAGTCTTTTAATTATTCTAGCGTTCACAAAAATCACTAATCAGACTTTGATCATGCAAAGTGGGAAACTTTACAACCCAGGTTTTATAAACATATTTTAAATGAGTGGCCATAAATTAGGCACCTTCCAGAGATCACATTGATTGCACTGTGATAATGCAAAGCAGGTAGCCATCAGGCCTGCCTTATGGAGGGGGGAATACCTACAGCCGCAGGGAGCAAGCTGGTATCTCTCGCCAGGCACACAGGGTGAGTTTCGGTGGGAGGAGAAAGGGTGAGTGGGAAAGGGACAACTTTGGGGCGCAGGATTCAAAACAGACAAGGTCTGAGTTTGTTCCTACCTGCATGGTATCAGTGGGTGTAAAGATAACCTCCCTGACAGCGGTGTTTTTTTGTTTTTAATAGCCATTTTACATCAGGGTACTGGTGAAGTGTCTTTTTTTTTTTGTTTTTATTTTCCCCAGCTGATGTGGCCCAGCTGTTAGGTTTGACTGAAACTGGCAAACAGATGTTGAATTAATTGTAGAAGTGTGACTGGTGCAGTTGGTGAAGGTCCCGCTTCTGACTGGTTTTCAGTTCAGGGAAGAGCGGTCTGGGGTTTGTTTCGGAACCCAGAATCCGTGTCACAGCCCCTGCACCCCGGCCTGCTCCAGCAAGGCATGCCCAGTTAAGCCTCAGCATCTTAGTTTAGTTACGTTCCTCAGTATTGACAGAGGTGTGGGCTTTTTTTATGCCTCCATGGAAAAGCATTAGCTATCGTCATCTTCTTGAATTTATAGAGCCTAATCTGCGATTCCCACGCAAACCAGAAGAAGGTGTCTGTCCCTGTAAAGCAGCAGTAGCCGGGAGCTGTGCATCCAAAGAGATGTTCTGAAATCAACAACCTTGATCTTGAGCTGTTTCATTTCATAATGGAGTTGTAACACTTCAACCCAAGTGTTTTTAATATTCTCATGAGATTTTGTGACAAGTCAATCCATATTATATTAATTAGATAGGCCTTGGCCCCTTATTCCTTCATTATATGCTGCTTTTAGTTTGTCTAGTCATGTACAATCTTACACAGATTTACTACTCTTATCAGTTACTCTTGACAAGTGGCAAATCCAAAGCAAATATTTAATTCTGGATCATTCATTTCAACTTCTTAAAATGCTAGTTCTTTGATTTGAAGAAGCTTAATCAAATGTTTCCCAAAGTTTGACTTCAGTTTATATGCCCTGATTCTTCAAAGCACTTGAGTATAGCTTTTATCTTAAGTGTCTTCAAAAATCCAGGTCTTAATTTACGTAGATATCTGGGGGCTTGATCCAGTGATACTAATCACTGAATATATGAAGATATTGGCCAGTTCAAAAGAAATTAGTGCATAGACTTGACTACTGAACTCCTATTGAAATATTTACTATCTCAAGTCATCCAGAGTATTGGGGGTTGCTTGACGTTCTTAAGAGTTTGCAAAGGCTTTAATACGACACCAAAAAAATTTCTAGTCGAAAAGATAGTTATAGGAATCAGCCAAAGGATGCAGTGAAAACCTTTGCTCTCCAAATGCTTTCTAAGTAGGCTGGCTGGTAGACCTCAGATTGACCATCCTATTTGCAACTCATAAAAATCTGTTAAAATTAATTTAGGAGTTTTGGTAAAGGGATTACATTACTTCATTTTTTAAAAGATGGGTGCTGCATTCTTTTTTTCCTTGATAGACATTGGTTTTGTCTGGTTCTTGCTGGTATTCTCTTTTTTGTGAAATGACTTGAATAGAAATATCAACCACCTCCAGCTGTGCAACATCTTCCATTAATAACAGCTTTCCTGTCACTTGCATTTGTGTAAAATAATCAGTTGTCCAGGTAGCTGTTGCATAGATTTTAATGTGTGTTCTTTAGATTGGCACAAAGAATTCTCAAATTTAATTTTTATTAGATTGCTATATCAAATAGCACTTTGGAAAATGAGAGGGAGGGGAAGAGAAGCACACAGTGTTTGCAGTTAAATTAGAATGTGTCAAAGAATGTTAGAGAGCCTTTGTTTTAAGTCACTTTTAAGAGTGTTTTTTAATTGAAAAATTAGTTCTTTCAGAAAAGAATATCTTCCTGAAATCCCACTCTATTCCCTTTCAAGAATCTCCTCAGAACCCATTTGTTTCACATCCTTGTCGAGAAGTGATGTAGGTGCGTTAGATTTGATTTGCAGGAATCTGCATGGACGCCATTATATGTGTCAAAACGAAGTAGCAGTGAGACTCAGTTCACATTTTTTTGTCCTTCACTTTTTTTTTTTTTTTTTTTTNTTACAAATGACCTTGGTGAAATTACAAAAAAGTCCATTTATCTTTACCCTACTTTTCCACCAAATGCCAGCATTGATTTTAAAGATGTTGAATCACACTGTTGTGGTCCTTTATTCAGTGTTGTCTCGTACTCTTCTGTCCCTGAGCTGCTATTGCTGTCAGGGCAGTACAGCGTAGACCATATTGCTCTTACGCTTGCAACTGTCTTTGGCTGCTGTCGGAGAGCATGACGCTATCGAAGACACGTATCTTTGGTCTGAGCCAGCATGACAGGCCTTACCCTTTCAGTATCCAGTGTGATTTTGAACTTTTGTCTTGTGCTAGCCTGTTTTCACCTCTCTGTGCTTAATTATCTTACTTAATATGCACACTCATATTAATAAAATGACACTGTGACAGTCCCAGGTAAGTGCTGACTGCAGAATGATGTTTAAATCCTTGACAGATTTTGCAGATGTCTTCACTTAGTTTGATTTTTTTTCTTTCCCTAAAACCTCATCATGTCATTCTTTCCAAGTTTTAGCTAGACGTTATTTATTACTGACGGCTGCCGCTAAGATGGAAACGAAGAATAAAAATTCTGTGTGTTTCTCCGAGTTGTGCCGTCAGGAGAGGCATCAAAGCTTCCTTCTGGAAAGAGGCCAAGCTTCTTAACAAATAATAAACCTAAGTAAAATGAACAATGAGAAAGTATGCTGGCAACATTTTTAATTAAAGGCAAAATAACCTAATTGCATGTGCTAGGAAGACTGAAATAGTAAAATTTCCTTAGAATTGAGGAATGTAGCTGCTCGTTTTAATTTATGATGACATATATGAAACATTCACAACCTCTGCTCTTAACACAGACATGATTTTCCACCCAAAGGCATACACAAGATTTATAATGTCAGCACCAGATTGCATCTCACCTTGATTGTCTATGTTCACCTCTTCCGTTTCACACATCTGCTTTAGAACAAGATGAACTTAACCCAGGAGGTGCTTATGTTCTTTTAGTAATTATAAAAGAAATCCCTTTCACTCGAAGGGAGCTAGGGCTTAATTCAACTGTCCAAACCTGGCTATTTCACACAATTTCAGATGTTTTAGGGTATCTCACCTGGGCTTTAACTGCTGGTCAGAAAGTGCGTGGGTGACTTCTAGATCCTGTGTGGTACCTGCCAGTCCCACATGGATGTTTTGAGAAACTGAAGTCCTGAATTGATTCCATAGGATGGAGTTTGCTTTGATGCCAAGAAACCAATGCAGGTGGCTACATCTGAGGTCTGTGTCCATTAGAGTCATTTGAGAGCTAATCACTACACCGCTCAGCCCAAACATAGACTGAAAAGCCACTTAGTGGACGAGCTCTTGAGAGTCTCTTTTAGGGTAAACAGAATTACTCTATAGACTCCGTTGAGCCTATTTAGACAGGTAGACATCTGAACTTAGGTGTCTTGATCTGGAGCTAAAGCTTGCCTTGTACTTGGTCAGTTGACAATTTCATTTGATGCGTCTACTGCTTTCTGAAAGTTCATGAGGCAGAAGAGCTGAGGAGCTGAAAGCTAGAAGAGAGCCCTAGTGAAGACCCGGAGCAACACTAGGTACATGACCTTGAGAAAGGCCTGGAAAAACACATATGCTGGTATGTAGCACGATGCTCCCTCCTATTCTCTGCTAAGGGAAACAAGGTTTGTGAAGTATACAGGGATGCATGGAAAAGCCAGTTGGCAGTTGTCTTCAGCAATCTGGAGGACTCCAGGTTTTTGTTACCTACTTGGGCCAAAGAGTAAGACTTATCTGTCCCTTATTCTTGATTTCACAAAACAATGTTTGCTATACCAGCAACTTCCACGTGTGTATGAGTCAGCCGTGGCAAACAGTGCCGCAGAAAACCAGGCAGTGCTACGTCTGCCAAGGAAATCCTCAGATTGGCATCCAATTCTTTAGATGAGAATTTCTTTAGAAGTGGCTGCTGCTTATGATTAGATTCTTAATGCAGAAAATATCTCAGAATATCTATTGTGGGAGAAGCTGTATTATTCACCTTTGATAGATTCATAGAGTATAATAATTAAAGGGAGTCATGAGTTAAGCAAAAGCTCAGCAAAACAAACTGGTGCTGACATACACAGATAATGCCAACTGATAGCTGGTTGGCATTATGAATTGTTTTATAATTAGGTAATTAAAGCAAGTCTGTACAAACTTTAACTTTCAGGAAACTATAAAAATGCATGTAGCTGTAAAATTATATTTAGCCATTAATTTCTTATCAAGTCTGTCATACCTGTTCAAAAAATGCTTAATAAAGGAGCTTACACATGCACAGTGCCATGCATTTCTTTTACAAACTGCAGTATGTAACAGTGCAGTCCTAGAATACCAAATTACAGTTGTAAAAAAGTGTATAACTTTTTGCTCTTCATTCCTTTTCAAGTTGAAGTTGTTATTACAGCTTCCATCTTTTAAAGGCAGAAGGGCACTTAAGGCCCACCAGAAGGTAGTCCCACTGGCTTGGCCAAGACTGTGCAAAAATGTCAGATTTTGTATGCAGGATATCTAGACTGGGAACTAAAACTGTTGGTTACTGGAATTCAGACTTTTTTTTCCTGAGTTTCATTTCTGTTCCACTGCCAGAAAACAAATCCTAGGACTTCACAGGGAAAACAGCTGTTGGTAGGTATTGAGTCCTGAACTATCACATAGTCTTTCTTCTGGATCTTGTAGATCCAAAGTAGATCCAAGTAGGTGTTGTACACAATACACAGGTATCTCATGAGAGACATGGAGGAGCTGATGACGAATGAAGGCACACCAGCAGATTCACAGTAAGAAAAAAGAAATATCAGAATACAAGCCTACAGAACAAACTTAAATCTAGGATATTTAGTTTAACTCTCAGTTGCACTGGGAAGTCAATGAAATTCTGTACCAATGGATTTCAGTTCTGTATATCTGAATTGCAAATTATGTGTCCAGAGGATCCAGGTCTTTTAAAAATATGCCAGCTAACTTGCTGAAAACATGTTGCATTTTTTCCAGGAACTAATGATGCAGGCTTCTCTGCACACTACTTTTAGTTTCAATTGGCTGTATTTTTGCAGAATCAGGCTCTACAAGTTATATACAACAGATGATAGGCTATTACAAATATCTTTTGCCTTGGCTACTTCCTCCTAACGTTTTATAAACTAAATGGAGGAATTTCTGTAAAACTAAAATGGACTAAAACCAACAGACATATCACAGACTCAGAAATGACTGAACTGGCTGTTACGAAGTTCCTCAGTTTTGACTTGGGTTATTTTTGAGGGGAGCACTGTTGCTGAACAGTTAATATTGCACCAGTAAGTCCCTTTCACAAAAACACAGGTTACTTCAGCTTCAAACTCGATGTATCTTATGCAACATCTTTTTTTTTTTTATTTGAAGTGCTTAGCTAGCCAATATATCTTTGATCATAATGCATTTGACTCCCCACAACGATAAAAATTGTAGAATTTCTAAAGATGTGTTCATTACTAACCAAATCTGAACTTACCCAGTATGCAGCTGCTAACATTGTAGAAATTTGTGATACAGTAGAATAAACCAAAATGGATAAGATATATAGGCAAACTGAATGATGCCAGCATCAATTGCCTTGCATCTTACTTTATACGAGCAATTTTCCTTCACTGGGAAAATCCTTCTGGCAATTAAATGAACTTTCAGGTGCTTTGGGGGCTGGCACAATTTCACTTCCTTTGTTTTTCTCATGCTTTATTTATGAGCTGCCAAGTGCTTGTAAAAAAAAAAAGAAAAGGCAAAAAAAAAAAAAGCCAGGGCACTCTCTTGGCATTTCACAATGCTTTAATTATTGGAGCAAAGCTTGAAACTTACTAGCACACTTTTCGAAGTTTTAGTTACAGTACCATAAAAAGCAATATAAACTGAAACACTGGCATCTGAAATGCAGGTGTTTTCTCTCCCTAATCGTGCTGTTATAAAGATGTACCAATGGTGACAAAGGGCTGTGGCTGTCTCCAAATCTGGATGAAGGGCTCAGTTTCCCTACTGCATGTTAACCATGCACATAAAAGTATGCATATTTATTGGAGTTTCCTATGTATAATTTTTTTAAAAGGGCTGGTCATATTAGTTCCACCACAAACTCCATCAGAGCTTCATTTTCAATTTTGTAATTTATTTTCTAAATTAGACAATACGAGAATGAGTTTAAAATAGTTTGCCACTTGTATGCACTGGTGTTGTCTGCTAATGATCTTGTCCCCATCTCAAAGGACAATATGTATTCTGCTGATTAGTTAAAAATTTGCTTTTGAAGACGGCTTAAACTTTATAAAAGGTAATTGTCTTTTGTCAAAATGAGATGTGAACAGATTTAGAAAGCAGTTAGGCAAGACAAGTCAGAAATTAGCCTAAACACTTACATCCTGACACTGCAGCTTTTAGGTAGCCAGAACTGGAACCGTTGGTCTCCCAGCTTACATTTTCCAACTGTAGAGTAGATGTGCTGTAGCTTCTAGAGGGAGAAAACTTGAGGTTTATAATGTACATTGATATTGGTACTAGTAGTATGTTATGCATAACAATTACCAGACTCTTACAGCATGGGATTAAAAAGTGCTTTTGGAAATCTAAGTAAGTCCTTAGCTGTGTTGCTAAGGACATTTTGGTCATCTTTTGAACTTCCCCAATCTACAGCCATAACGCATTTTGACACAATAGACCCAGTTCAGGCATTAGCAAGACCAGGCTAGCAATCAGGTGCCTCCCAGGTTTCATCCTAGCTCTGACACAATCTGCCCAGCCCATGCTAAGTGGCTTTCAGATGGCAGATGAATCCTCTTGAATCACACCAAGGTGGTGGTGGGCATAGCTAAGGTCAGCAGAGAGCTGGTACTGCTCACACAAGCAGAGAGAACATGAGGCTACAACAGATTGATGGCTGTGCCACAGCCAACTCCTCATGAGTAGCGTCAACTTGTCCTTATAGCTTAAGCTCACGTAAAGAGCCAGGAATGGGAGCAGCTCAGACAGCAATACATTGTTCATTCTGCTCTGCTTGTTCTGGGGTGAGGTGGCCAGTAACCCGGTCTGTGTGTAGAAGCCATTGCTTCCACTATTCACTGCTGCCCTTACCCATGCAGCAGGCAAAATGCACTGCAACAAGACTTGCTCAGACCAACCACCAGGCAGAGGTTAACACAATTTATTCACACATATTGTAGGAGTTTTAAGAAGATTAATCAGGGGATACTAAGTTACCTTCAGTGATGCTTTAGTCTCACTCGATTTTATTGCAATGGCTTAGAGGCAGGCAGAGGTATCATGATTCAGCTAACAAGATGGTAACTTCTTAAAGATGCAGTCACTGTAAACGTGTCACCGTGCATCTGTCTGCATAGGTAAACCCTTTTAGTACTAGAAAGGTGAGACTAAAAGGCAGGAGGCAGATTTGCATGCAGAAGCTTTTTTTGATTTCCCCCTTGTATCACAGAGCTCTTCTGTTTCTGAAGAAATAAAAACCCTATTATTTTTGCATCTAGTCCTTATTACATTTACAGGCATTTAAGTTACTCAATGTGCTGTGTTGCTGCATTTTAGAATATTAATGATTTCTTTTTACTCATTTTTCACTCATCTGCAAAATCCTCCACTTTCATTATTTATTCAGATGTGTTAAATATTTTCAGTACTTCAGTATTGCAATGTGCTAAAAGTTTGGGGTTTTTTTTAATCTCGAAACAATTTAACCAACTGATATTCTCCAGGAGGATATGGGAATCTCCACGAATTTTCTAAACACTCTGTCTCAAAATGCTCACATATATGACATACGATGTTAAAACTGGCAGGTCCTCTTTAATGAAATGGCTCTACCTGACCACTTGGGGTTAATGTGCCCTAATTCATGTTCTTTAGGAAAGATACGGACAAATAAGAAGCTGAAGCTTTACCCTGAAAAAGAAAAAAACCAACAGAGGAAAATGTCTTTGGTAATGCGTTGGCTTGGTAACACAGTTTTTTTTTAATCAGTTTTAACCCACTCAACCCAGAGGTAGTTGAAGCGTTTCCTGCGCAGGAGACAACACATGCTGTTGCTCAGGCCAATGCAGCACCGGGGCTGCTCGACACCCTGCGGGAAGGAGTGAATCAGCCACACCAGTTTTAGCTAACACTGCAGAATTACACCGAGACCCGTCTCCTCCAGCAGCGAAGTTACAGGACTCCTGAGCACCATCGCTTCCTCCCCATGAGCCATTTCTAGCACAGTCTCTGTCCTAATTGATTGCAAAATTAAACATGGTACATTGCTTGTGGCTATCGATTTGTCTGCAGATTTTAGTGTTGTGGCTGTGAGGTTCAAGACGGTTGGTCAAATCTGGGCTAGTTGTAAGTATTTTTGTAGTCAATGCTCAGTATTTTACTTCTGGTTTTTATGTTTCTGCATGCTGAAACAAACATAATTTACGTTCCTCACGCACGGGGAATGACAGTCCTGCTTTAAATGCCAAGAAGCGTACAGGCTCGTATGCCTAATGCCATGGCTCTATGGCATGACCATTAAGTGCAGACCAGTCCATACAAGTTTTGTTTTTTATGTGGCTTTATACTGGGGAAGGAAACACAATACCTGAAATTATATGGAATTAGATCAATGCAGCGAATTGAAAACAATAACTGATTTAGCAATGACAATTACATCTCCAAACTTTCTCTTTTTTTTTGAGCTCCACCTTCTTCTTAGGCTTTCCGTGTCTGACATCAAATAAAAATTGGGCCAATATATGATACTCTCAGTACCACAAAATGGAGTTGGGAGATACAAAGCCCTACTCAGGACCATGGCAAACCACTCTAAGCACTGAAACTGCTATGAACATACGAGATTGTATTTAAAATAGAAAATTAACGTAATTGGGATCAGTCTGAGGAAAAATCTCTACCTCTTCCAGCAATTTTCCTGAATGCCATAGATTGCAATATATTCTTCCCATTCGTACTTCAAGAAAAGGCAGGGAATGAATTCTACTAGGCTATTTCATCTAAGGGAGTGGAAATTCACTGTGTACACTTGGATGAAAGTTTTTACTCTCCAATTCTTTACATAATAGTAGCTTCGTAGCCAAAACTGTAAGAGCAGTAACTGTAAGAGTGCCTGAACAAATGAGGCCAGTTGGGCTGGGGGGACTGGAGGTGATTGTACCTTCTTGTCAAGCTGGTTGGGAGAGGTGAGAGGCATAGCAGAGGGCAGCCACCAGAGAACTGGCATCTCAAGGGGAAAAGGCCACGTATCAGTGAGCTGTGGAGCTACACTTCAGAGGTTTAGTACAAGTGGGAGCTGTAAGTATTTAGAATTAGGAAAGTACCTTCATCTTCTGCAAGACTTGTTCTGCATGAGTGGTGGGTTTTGGTTGGATGCTGGTAGCCTTTTTGGCCTGCTCTCCTTATAAATTACTGCTCAGGAATTGTTGGCTGGGCCATAAAGCAGTACGGGCTTGTTTTTTTTCCAAAGATCACGTGAGAATTGGAATCATGTTCTGACTGCAATTTTCTTACTTCTGGCTGGAACATAGTATTTTGATACAACAATTAATATGGATCCCTACTGTTCTCATCTTGCAACAAACAGACCACTGCATACCGCTTCTGAACTCTCCGTCCTGTTTAAGTAATGCACAACAGGGAGGTGCCAGATTCTGTGGGATTTGTTGCAGCTCATTTTATAATAGGTTTTCCTTCTCAATATTTGAGCTGCAGGAATGGAGGGATTGCAATAAAACAGAACTTTTCTAAAGAAAAAAATAAAATAAGGCCTACAGCTTGCACGGCACTTGGAAAATGTGAGTCAGGTCCACCCTCAAGCTGAGAAACCAGAAAGCAAATAAAAGAGCCTAACAATGTTGCGCAAAATAAATAACCACAGTGCAGGGGCACCTGACTGGGGGGCGTGTTGGGGAGAAGTTCTTCATTTTTTTTAATCCTCAAGCTTGGCAGATCTGCCAGAAAATAAATAAACTAATCTTTATTGGAGTCAGGAAAGGACAAGCTAATGTAAAACAGGCTGAGACATAAATTAGTAGTCCTAGTAGTCTGTCACAGGTGAGTGCTTCTGAGAGAAGTGACTTGAAATGCCAAACAAAACTTCTACTGAAATCCTGGGAATGTGTTTATCCAGACACTTTATTTTAACCTAAGAATTAGCAACAGTTACTATGAAAAAAGTGTATGGAGAAATATAAACACTGCAAACTGTTGTAAAATTTACTAGTAAACTTCCTTCCGTGGCTTCTCGGCCATCACAGTGCCTGTGGAGACATGTGCAGTACTGAGCTGTTGCAGTAAGTCAGGCCTCTCTAAATCAGATGTTATGAAAATTTCAAGCATTGCTGTTTCTTTTTAAAATCCAGTGTTTTATGGGATAGAATTTCTTTTTCTTTGAAACCATTAGAATTGTCAATGTCAAAGAAAGTAAAAGGTGGAATTCCTGCATAATCTTAACTCCAACAATGGAGTTTATGGTTTTATGGGGAAAAACCCACCCATGGTGCAAGGCTAAGGATAAAACAATGACAGCTGGTAACAAGTAAATGTGCTCATCTCCTAAATGCTTTCATACTCACAGCGACTGTTAAAGCCAACTTTGCCAAAACTTGTCAGGAAATGTCATATTATTTCTCTATATTTGTTCCTTGGGTTAGTGCTGGCTTGTAACATTTCAATCTCAAGATGGTACATTAGGCTAAAGATGATGATCATAGGAACACTGAGAAAACTGTTAAGCAGATGTCAGAATTACTGTCCCAAATAGACAAAAAAACCTAACACTCCTAACTTTGACCAAATGAGTAGACCTAATACAGCAGAGACACAAATACGTGCTCTGAAAATAACGGAATGGGGGCTATTTCTGGAGTGCTTGAGGAGCATTATGACAGTATGTTTGTTCCTACAGTTCAGCCACCCTTAATCATCATCTCACGTTTCTCACTTCAGATTACATCTGTCTAAAAAAATGACTTCTGCCTGAACTGCTGTTAAATTTGGAAAATTAATATTCAGCCCTTATTTCATGAGAAGTACTGTCTGCTCGGGCTCACAAGTTTAGATTCTTTTTTACATATAAAGCTGAAACAATGGTCCTAGAGCCTTCATTGAATCTTTGTGATACGGGCAGTTTGGGTATAACAACAAAGCAGGTTTATTTGATGGCTGAACAGTCTTAACAGAGCTAAATAGCTTAGACAGCAAATCTTTATTTAGATTTAATTGCAGCAGAATCTAATTAACAGTTGTATATTAAAGATTTGAGAGTCTCTGATCTCTTAAAAAATCACCAATACTGCCAAAACTACAAACTCATAAAAATCATGAGACTGATTTACACTGTGAGATTTTTGCATTGAAATCATGTATGCGATTCCTTTGGAAGGAAAATAATAGTGGTCATTAAAAAACAACAAAAACACAAAAGTGATTTAAAGGG
The DNA here is from genome assembly GCA_013396915.1 of Stercorarius parasiticus. Classification (NCBI taxonomy): domain Eukaryota; kingdom Metazoa; phylum Chordata; class Aves; order Charadriiformes; family Stercorariidae; genus Stercorarius; species Stercorarius parasiticus. The sequence goes on from VWZL01002232.1 coordinate 539,981, forward strand.
CCAAATCTGGGAGAAAGAGTGAAATACTGGAAGAACTAGTAATGAAGAGACTTGCCCTAGTGTAAGCAGCAGACTGCTCGAAGTATTAGTTAGGTATTACAAAGTTTCGGAGATTTTCATGCTATCATAAGGAGGAATCTAGGAAACATATTTATATTTTAACTACGGAGTTATAATGGCAAAACTGTGCCCCTAGCATGGGTGCGTACAGCCCTGCTCTGCCTGGCTGCCAAAAGATGGGGTGGGCCTGTAGCACAGGGCTCCAGGTAATGTGATGCTGTAGCTTATTTTTCACGTTTCTCTGCAGCAGTACAGACACTCTTCGGTTTAATTCATCTGATGTGCACATAGGAAAAAAAACCAGAAGTTGCAATACTCCACTGAAAAGAAGGGAAGCAAGAGCTAAGGTCACCTACAATAATGATTTTATGTCTCTCCTACCTTTGAAATCCTTGGCTGCTGCATTACTTCCTTGGCTGCTGCATTACTTCCATCGGGAGAAAGTTCAGGTTTAGAAGTAAAGACCAAAAAAAAATGCATGTGACTTTTTTTCTTTTGTTTATCAACTTTTCCTTCCCACTGCTCTACTGTAGATGACTAATTTCCCCTTCAGTCCTCGGGGGGACTGACAGCACAGCATGGCCCCCAACTGTTTCAGGAATGGCTCTTTATTTTGCTACAACAAACTTGCCCGGATGCAGAACATGCATCCAACGTGCAGCCTCCATACTCTTTCTTAGATGCGGCTACTAACCACATGCAGAATGTGGAAATAAGGCCTACAGCTTCCTTTTTGCAGGTAAAATGGTACCAGAACAGGATGAAGACCTGTAACTGTCCCATAAGCTTCTTCTGTCCCATAAGATCTTTAGGTCTGGAGAGGACATCTGACCATGACTGTTGTACTAGCAAGAGAAATACTGCACTAGTCCACTTACCTGCATGACTTCCCTCTGCTCTTGAAAACAATAGCAAACAATAGCATCTGCCCAGTTTCCACCACCTGGCTCTTGGGCATGTAGATCCCCTGCAAGGAATGCCAAAGCCACACAAGGAGATAACATAATGCTCAAAAAAATAACACTTGAATATCCAATGCAATTCAGGCAAAGTCAAAGAGTTGTTTCATATTTGTGCCCAACAATTTTTTGGTGAGCAGTGAGATGGAGCTGCGCTCTGATACTGCAGAAATGGAGAAGTCAGAAGTACATACAAGTTAATGAGACCATGAAAAATGTAAGCTTTTTTGTTTGTTTGTTTTCTATAGCTTTTCTCTGAATTTCTTATTTTTTTGGCCCTGAGCAGCTGGGAGTATTAGCCCTCCAGAAACAAGTTTTGCAGGAAAACCTAATTACATACACTATATTTCAACCCAGAGCACATTTTACAGCCTACTTTGAAAACAAAGCTACTAGTTATGGTGCTATAATGTTATTACCAATGTTATAATAGGGATTTTGTGTCTGACCTGACTCCTATCTCACCACTCTATCAGATTGGTTGGCTTTTTGCAAAGTCTGATTAAGCATTAACTCAAAACATAAATCCTAAGGAATTTTCCCAGTCACTTTGACATTTTCTAGTTTGCTGCCATGCATGAAACCCCCATTCTACAAAATCGTATGCTGTCACTTCTGAATGCAATGCAATGCAATGCAATGAATGCAAAACACTCTAGGAGCCATGGTAAATACAGACTTTTACATGAAGACACTTGGTTTATTCCAGCTGCATAATTCCTCATCTATTGCTATGTCCTTTATGTTCCTAATCAAACCACCTGTTGTTTCAGATAAATGACTAAAACTAATATCTGTCTGTTTTAAGTTTAGGATCCAGAGAGGATGTAATAACAAGACGGTCATTCAATCTGTATTCTCCAAACAGATAACTAAAATCAATATCCAAATGAAAGAAAAATGTTCAGTTGGACAGAGAAGCAGCTGAAGAAGCTTGGTAGACTGCATTCCTAGTGGGAAGAAAGTCCTCTGCCTTTAAAATCTAGGCTGTTCTCACAGTTAGGAACACACCCTTAGGAAAGAGCAAACAGATTCTCCCAAATATGGGGAACTGCACACACTTTCCAAATAAGGAATTCTCCATGGAGTCTTAAACAAAGGAAATCATCTTCTTTTCCCACTGCTAGTCAAATGAACAATTTTTCCCCTAGAAGAGACTTAAGTATGCTTTCCTAGATGAACACAATCACTTCAGCATTTTGAAGTTCCTATGCTTTCAGTTTTGATTTTGCAAAAGGATAGAGAAATGATGTCTCAAGTTCCAGTAGGCAGACTTGTTTCTCTAGCTTCTTTATATTCTCTGCTCCAACTGATTTGCGAGAGCCTGTCTGTCTGCAGAGACAAAATGAAAAGCTTATTTTTTTAAAAAAGAGACTATCTTTCTGAAATCTGTAGAGAGTATGTTCATATGACAAATATTTGTTACTGCTCCCAGAACAAAGGGAGCAAACCCAGATGTGTATAACTTGTTTGGGAAAGAAAAAAAAAAAAGCCTTAACAATTGTCTAATCTGCTTTTGCTCTATTAGCCTTTTGCTGAGTAACAGGCTTTAGGAATCTCTTACAATCAAGGTCGAAGATTGCTACACTCGCACGGATTTAAAAAAAAACGCCTTTGAGCCTGTAGCTGACATGCCTTTGCCTTCCAGTTCCAGCAGAGCCACCTCTGTCACTATGTTACTTGCAACACCAGCTCATGAGCTCCTGGACAGAACCGACAATGTCATTTATGCACAAATCTACAGTTCTGGAATTTGGACTTTTCTCCTATACTAGTGCTTTGTGTCAAGTTCTTACTTGCAACTTTCGAAGAGCTGTTTTAGCCCACAGGCAGGCCTCTCAATTACTGTTGCAAGATCTCCCAATAAAATCAGGACCTAATTATTAGTGATTTTTTTTCCCTCTGAGAAGCTGGTAAGCAATCAGATTTAGTTGGGGCATGGCCTCTGACCAGCCTACACCCAAAACATCTTCCCTATACCTTTGTGGGCAGCAGTGGCTGCTAGCTGCTCCAGCCACCTCGGTCCCTGGAAGGCCTCCTAGTGATGCTCCCCCAAAGCTGTCTTCAAGTACAAATACAGTGTTAGACCCTATAAAGAGGGCAGTACAGCTGGAATTTCCATGCGTATCATCTGACGTTCACTTTCCATCTCTAAGCTGAAGGTTAGGTCTTAGTTCAGAACAACGTTTTTCTGCTCCAGCAGAGATTGGAGTTCCTCAGACTTTTTTTTTGCTGGTAACAACAGCACAATTAACAAACACTGTGAAAGGAATACTGGGAGGAGTGAAACGTTGTTTTTGCTTTAAGGAAAGAATGCCCTCCTTCCATAAAGTTTCCTCTTCTACTTGGAGAGGGGAAAAGATGGGAAGGAGTAAGAGAGAAGATTCACACATCTCCCTTTTCACTTTTCTACGACACAATGCAGGGAGTTGCGTTCCACATCTGGCCTTGAATTGAGTGCTGGACAACCCCCACCCTGGCCACTGCTGCTCAGTTACACTCTCTCTGTCACTCTGCCTCTCAGCTGTGTTCATCCCTGGGAAGGCTCTCTCTCTTGCCAGGCATGTTCTTGCCTCTTCCTCCCACCCACCCACCCGAGTTTCCCTGGCAGCTCTGTCTCAGGCTTGCTCCAGCCCTTAGGATATCTCCACCTACCACTTCCTGCTATGAAAACCCTTTAGATTTATACCACATCTGCTAACTTGGATAGCAAGACACCAAATGCCGAGCTGTATCACCTCTTAAAGGCACAGATTGGGGAAGGGATGCAGAAGTGACTTAACGTACCTTGGTAGCTCTTTTTCTGCTTGGATTCTAGGGGACCCCCACACATCAAGAACTGAATCTCTTTTAGCAGCCCTTGAATTCCTTCAATTTATTCCAGCAGCCCCTATAAGAGTCACCACAGTGACCACTCCCTGTACAGCAGCTACTGTGTGGGAGTATTTATGACTGTCCCACACAGCTCTCAAAATATGACAATTCTCCTATTACGGTTGTGATCCTTCATGATTCTTCAGTTGCAGTAACCTGGCCTTGATGTGATCCTCAGCAATTTTTAGGGCACTTATGCTATTTCCTTGTGCATAACGAGTACAAATATGCAGCTCTAGTCTAGCAGGTGTGCAAGGCTGCAAAGGCTTTTAAGACAGAAAAAAGTTGGGAGAAGGGGCAGGAAGATGGGAGCTGTAATAGCTCTGTGGAGACTAGGAAAGGAGCTGCAAAGGGCCTCCTAGTCCTTTGGGAGGAGATGTTCCACAGGAAGCTCAGCAAGAGAGGAGTGTGCTTGAGACTCCCTCTTGACATCTTCTTTGTGGAAAAGGGAGTGAATTAGTTCAATGCATCATTATTTAGGAGGTGGCTTGTTGTTTGTTCCATTCCAAGTTATTAAAAATGGAAACACAAAAAAATGAAATCAATTTTCCAGAATCTCACTCCACCAGCAACTGAAAAGAAACATTTTTACATTTTATTTCTAGCAGGTATGTCATTCAGTGTTGTGAAACTGTAATGTTTGGGCTGTAAATGCTTCAGGGAACTTGAAAGAAAACAATTTCCACTGGATCTTAAATCAGAGAAACATCTCTATTACTATGAATTTCTCACACTGTACAAGAACAAGCTTTGATGCTTTTAAATTTAGCTCTTTTTTACCTCATAACATTACAGCAGGAAAGGGTTCATAAATTTTGAGTATTATACCCCAAATAATGTCAAAACAATGAATGTCAAGATTCCTAAAGACAAAAACTGTAGTTTTATGACAGTGGGCAGCAGGGACAGAAGAGAGACAGAGACAAAGAGAGACAAAGAGAGAAGGTCACTTATTATAAGATGAACATTACACAACAGCAAATATATGACTATATTTCTAATAATGTTAACTCCCAGAAAATGTATGCTATGAATCCTTTTGAACCCCTCAAGACTCATGTGTGGAATGCAGTATGTGCCGCAGGCCCAAAACAAAGAACACGTACAAATATTTCAAGGACTTAATTTAAAATACTATAGGATTCCTGCATGTAGTGTAAATTATTCTGACTGCAATTTCAAGGCTCTTTATGCCTGAGATTAATAAAGGCAGGTTTCCTATATCCCCAGAATATAGGAATATAGCTGTGAAATGAGTGATGTCCATCAAAATAAAGGACATGATAAATTAGGTCTTTCTCTCCTTACTTTTACTGGCTTCCTTTATTAGGAAAACCTCAGTGCTGACCAAAAGCAAGTTTGATGGTGTTTTGTTTTTGTTCCCCCCCCCCCAAG
>VWZL01002232.1:545336-621706 GCA_013396915.1 Stercorarius parasiticus
GTGTTTTTTTTTTGTTCCCCCCCCCCCAAGAGACCAATGATTATAACATTTCCTATCCAACCCACATTTCTATCTCGTGTTTCCTGGAGACTATTAGAGTCCCCACCACACCAGCCTAATTGTCATGATAATAAAACTATGCCCTGTTCAGTTTCTGAAAGACAAAAGAGGATCCAAATCCAGGAAAGGGTTCGTGGCTGTGAATCACTTAAGGAGACTTCCTCCAGTCCAGAGTTAGTTAAGTAAGATCCTGAGCCTCAAAGATTTAGATGTCTAACTTGTATTTAAGGGTACCTAATTACCTTTAAGAATATGAGCCTAAGTCCCTTGGGGTTAACTTGTGGCTCTCTCCTTAGCATTTCCTACAGCTATTTCAGAGAGATCCCTATTCAGTTTTCTGACGCCAGGCACTTCAGGAGGGAACAGGTCTCTTATTTCAAACCTGTGGATGCTATTAGGTATCAGAGCAGTTAAAAGCTAAGGTGCTTCAAAGGAACTGCTGGCACCTTTTAAATGCCCATCGTGAATTTAGCTTCTCCTTCCCACTAACTTCACTTTGCACACACCTGAAACTCACCTACTGTCCCTTCTTCTTATGCTTTCCACCTTCTGTATGCCTAAATACAACAATTTCTTCCACGAGCCCTACATAACCTGCTGCCTTCCTCTAAAAAGCAGCAGCCTTTTTCTTTCCTCTCCTGCTTTGCAACATCCTTGCTTTGGAATCCATCCAGTAAGCTCCTTAAGCACATGGAGTCACAAGTGCTTAGCACAGAAGGGTATTACATAAATAATAATAATAATATAATTAATAGCCCATAAATGGAACCTTAAAGGGCTTCTAATCTTAACACATGCTTGGAAAGCAACTTTCCGAAACTATTTAATTTGGGTGAGAGTTCTTAGCAGCAACATAATAAGCAAAATATCAAACAAGTTCGTACAATTACATAGCCAAGTGGGCTTCAGCACAAGGCAATATGTGTATATAGTTCGGCTGTGGCAGAGCTTTGCCCATCCCTGGATTCCTGAAGTTGATTTTTAAACAAAGTTTGCAGGGAACGTGTAGGATGCACTACTGCACTACTCACTTGAAACTGGGTGCCAGGCTGGAGGAGTGAATCATTTTGGAAGCAGTGGATTTCTTTAAGTTTCCTGAAATAAGAAATGACATAATGTATGCAGTTACGCACACACTAGCAGTACGCTGTTGATGCCTATATTTAATGGTTTTGATTTTTTAAAGTTAAGTGATGTCATATGTAATTTCAACAACCCTGGTGTTTGTAAGAACATTTTGTTCTCCATTTTCATGCAAGGTTTCAATACCAAAATTGCGAGCAAAATAAGTAGAGTTGAGTTACCACTGCCACTGGAGTTTCTGGTCTTACTTGTGACTGAAATGTTGCTTATGTATAAAAAAATAGAGATATCCTTAATAACGATTTTTGCTTCAGATCAATTTGACTATAATGTCATCCTCCCACTGCTCATCAGTGGCACATTTGAAAAGATACTAATCACCTAGTTTTCCATGAAATACACATATTTTAGTAAAAATATGAATGGTTTAGACTGCAGTATTGTTCTGTGCTTGGAAAAGACTGTCCTGGAAAGCAGGATTCCCCAAAGTGGCTAAGACACAGGCCACAGATCCTCTCCCTGATGTGGCACATCCTTATGTGTTGCCTGACATTTTACATTTCTGGTGCCCGACTCCACAGCAGGTCCTGGGACGCCACCAACATGTTTTCCATACGGACATGGAAATCTCCTGGGGAAAACCTACCTCCCCTTGGAAAAAGCAAGCCTATCGGGAGATGGGGAAAACTGCTGGCTTGGAAACTGGGGCACAGCCCTCAGGTCTGTGCCCTCCCAGAGCTTTCATGTGGGGTAACGGCGGATCCTCTGGGCTGAAAAACAAAGATTTGGCTCTACCGTGTCTACTTTTCCCTCATGTTTTCCCTCCTGTCTCCTCTGAGAGGCCACCGGGGCGGAGGGGGAAGGGGAGGATGACAGGGCCGGATCGACCCGCCGCCGTTCCCGCCCTCTCCCGCCCAGCAGCGGGAAAGAGGGCGCCGAGNGAAACCTGGGAGAAGCCAACGCAAAACGCAGCGTTATGGGGTTTGCTTCGCGACACGCAGTGCTGTTTTGCGGGGAAAACAAAATAAAAATCATCGTCCAAATTTAGTCAGCGGACCACGTGTTGTATTATTTTTAATAACCTAGGATAAGCGGCGGCGGGCCGAGCTGGTGGGGAGTTTTTCCTGGCTTGAAAGGGGAGGAATTGTACTTAAGGGGGACCGGGGGGAGAGACGAGGCGCTGAGGGGAGGCGGCGCTGAGGGAATGGTGGGGGCTGGAAGGGGCGGCTGTGGTGGTCGGGAAAGAAAGAGGTCGGGCGGGATGTGTTTGTGGGCAGATGGTGCTGCAATTCTCCTCCTTCAGCAGCTGGAAGGACCGGAGTTAGGGGGATGTGCAGCCGGCGGGGAGGGAGCTGACGTGGATGAGAAGGCAGACAGAGAAGCCAGAGGGTAAGACAGGGTTCCTGGGCGAGGCAAAGAGAAAGAAACACACTGGGTTGCAGGGGAGGAACGTAAGGTTTGACTGGGAAGAGCAAAGGCAGCAAAGCTGCTCCTCATTAGCTGCCATTCCCCTCCCAAAGGTGGAGGAGGGCCCATTGCCCCGCAGGGTGCTGACTGACCAGGCAGCTGAGGTGGCCCCAGGGCCAGCTACTGCTGGAGTGCTGCCTTGGTTGGTCTCTCCTCATCCTTTCTGCTGCCGTCTGCTAATCTTGCCCAAAAGCAGGGCAAGGAAGCAGAACGGTGGAGGGGTTGGTGACTGGTGCAGAGCTGAGGGGAATAGGGTAGACCAGCTGGGCTGGAAACGTGGAGCTGCACCCGCAGTTTGCTGTTCCTCTGCTGTCAACAAATAACAGTGAGAAACCATCATGTCCCTATGCTACTCATCTGTTTAAAAGATGGCAGTTTGCCACTGATAGAGGTTAATCCTCCAGCTCAAATGGCAGAAGGGCACGTTGTGGAGGGACAGCGTTCATCAGTCCTGATAATGATCGTGCAGTAACATAGATGATTTCAGATGGTGGGATGCGTGTCCTTTCTTTGCTCTAAATACAACCTGCAAAATTATGCTGCAGGACTCGTTCTTAATTTATCCTCCTTCTGCATATATTCATCACGTTGCAGGTTTCAATGGCATGATCATGTGTTTTTTTCCACGGGATGCGCCTCTTCCTCAGTGCATGAGGTGGACAGTGTTGAGGGCGTGAGTTGTAGCTGGGCACTGAAGGGGGATGTTACCCATCTGTCTCCCGTTTCAGTTTTGCAGAAACTGGAACACGTCTAGTGAGCAGCATGGCAGAAGTCCGAGGGAGACGGGATGGTCCCAGGAGCAAGGTGGTTAAACACCAGGTAGCAGAACTGCAGTCTCTCTTTGCCTGCGTGACGGAGCTGCTACACAATGCTGGGCAGCAGCTTAAACTCCAGCACGCTGGCCACTGCAGGTATGTGCTCCATTGCTCGGGTGTCCAGCTGTCACAGCTACAGCTGACGTCATCCGACTTCTACTCCCAATAAAGAAAGTGGCAAAAAATTGCTAAATACTCTGAAAAAGTAAGCGAAACAGAAGTTGGAGGTGTCTCAGACTGAGAATACAAAGTACTGTGTCCCTTGTTCATATTCTTTACCAGCGTTAAGCTTTAGTTAAATTAATATTTTCTGTGATATCAAAGCTAGATTCTGTTTCCCCACATCACATCTGCCTGTATGCTGTTCCATGCCTCTGTGAGGCAGCTACCAGCTCCCCAAACGCACTAATGCAACCCTTTGTGAGCCTGCAGTGCAGATGATTTAGAGGCCAATCTCATAAATGATTGCATCAGTGCTACTATGGAAGCAGAGAACTGTGCTGCGAGAGCAGGACTGGGCAGGTGGAGTTGGGGGCTGAGAGAGAGGAAACGTCTTCAACTGCTTTTGCCATGGGAAGAAAGTTTTCCTATAGCTGTTCCCCGAGTCCCTTATCACTTGAGTAGTAATGATGGTGTGAAAACTTGCCCCTTACCTTCAAAAGGCGTGTAACAACGTACACATTAATGTTGGTGAGTTATTGTGCCATCTGAGCCCCTGAGCAACGTCGGATGAAAAATTCTCTGTGCAGAGCAGAGTTAGGGCAACATTCGGCATATAAGGACATACAAGCACAGGCAGAACAGAGAAGAAATCAAATTATCGACCAGGTGCTCACCAAGTGGTTACTGGCTGTTCTGCTCGCCCAATGATGCCAGAATCCCACAGGAAAAAACCCACCTTAGAACATCACATGTAATTAAAGACTGCATCCTCGCACAATTGTGCAGGGGCCTAAGCGAAGGGCACAGCTCTTAACCCATCATTTGACTAAGATACTAATTTCCATTGAGATATTCTGTTCATCCCAAAATACCTCTCTTCCCATGTAGATCCGGTCAGGATGGCTGTTTCTCCCTTGAAGCCTGCCTGTGACATCTGGGAAGGTTCTGCAGACTGTGAGCAGTATCCCAGTGCCCGAGGAGCAGCGATGACCTGGTAGACACCTCCCAAGTCCTGCCTGCTGCTGGGGCAGCCCAGCCTGGTGTAGCTCTTGAGCCGGACCGGGGCTGCTGCATTAATTTCCTCTCCGTGAAAGCAGCCTGTGTGCTGAGAGCTGCTCGGGTGGAGGCAGGCAGCCTGCGTTCCCCAGGGAAAAGCAGGCTCCAGGATACAATATTGATTTGCCGAGGGAGAGTTTTGCCTGAGGGCAGAGAGAAAACAGAGCAGCTGGGCCCTGCGAGAGGATGGCTTGCCCCACCAGAGATGAATACGCTTCAGCAGACCAGAGAGCAGGCGCTAACAAAGCCAGAGGTTAGAAGGGCTGAAGTTTCCTTTGTTCTGTTTGTCTTATGGAAAAAAGAGATGAGGAAATAGGTTTAAGGATTCTGGATATAGAGGAGGGAGCTTTACAGAGTAGCACAGACCATCCAGCAGCAACAGTTTTTTTAAAGACTGTTTTAAGATTGTCTATAGCTTAGGAAACAGTGACTGGTAAGGGTGGGGAATCTAGAAGGTTTAGTGCATGTTTGCTGGGTTACTTTTGGTTTGAAATAAGGGCAGCTTCAGGGACAAGTGGCCAAGTTCCCAAGCTAGTATTTTGTGGTTTTACAATCACACTTTCAAAAATGTTTTCTCCTTCCTGTTGCTGTGCGGAAGATCCACCAAAATAGCCCTGAAGATTGCCAGCACACCAGGCAAAAGAAAAAAATATTGCTAATAGCATCTGGTTTGCAGTTTGTGTGACATACAACACCAGGAGACAAATAGGTTTGCAATGCAAGTGCTTTTTCTGTTGTTTTTAATTTGACAGTGACTCTTTAAGAACATAACATTGCCTCCGGAGTTTATTTTACATTTCCCAGTAAATAAGAGTTAGGCTGCCAGGCATGGTTACTTTGGGGTTTTTTTAGTTGTTCCTAAAATCATGGTCTAAAAACTCCTAAAATGCAGATTGTGCTGTTGCATGTTTTTGGAAGGACTTGTTCATGGCGTCCCCACAGCACTCCATACTCCGCTTTACTGGTGCACATTTGCATGTAGGTCTGTATTTGAAGAAATTGTATTTCATAACTTTGTTCTCTTTAATAAGAAAATATGAAAAGCACTTTCCCTTTTTTTGGAATAACTGTGATACAAAAATAAGGAGCTAAACAGGGCACAAGAGGTCACTGATATGTGACTGTTTGTGCTGATAGCATGCCTCTTGGGATGGTTTTCATCCCTGCAGGCAGTACTCCTCAGGCAATGCCCAGGCACAAGCCAGAAACCATTCCCAGTAGGCAGTGTGGGGACTTGTTTTAGGAGAGAAGGAGAATGCTGCCACATGGACGCAAGCTGGGCAGTGCCACTGGCCCGTAGAGTCAGAGGACAGGCACTGAACCTGTTCGGGTTGCTAATACACATGTAACTGAAATATATAAAGGAGGCAGTTCCTCGTTTTCACTTGGAAAGCTGAGAAGCAAATGGTAAGGTGAAGCAGTCAGGGCAAGCAATAGGAGATCTTGGGATACAAATCTTTTTTATTAACTTTCAGGGCCATAGATTCACAATGTTGCTGTTTCAGCTTTTCATAATCAGGTAACTAGTATGAAGCACTGCCGCAAATCTCAGCTTCATTAAGTACTTGCGTGTCCTACACCTTTCCTGTGTAATGGTCCTGGTCCTACACGGAATCTGTTAGGAGGATCTCAAGCCAGTGGAATATGTAGGTTGCAAGCTTGCTTGGTTTCTTTATTGAATGTATATAGTGATTTTAAGTAACAAAATACAGATTTGTATCACATTTCAGCTGCACCAGATATATCTGAGTAGTCTTCATCAGAAAAATGTGTGTTTCCTCTAGGATATAACTCCAAAGTAAAGGGAGAAAGAATCTGGATAAAATTTGTATTTTATTCTCCTAGTAGAAGTCTGTAACCTCTGGCAGTGGGTGTTGCGTCAGCTGGGTGTGTTCACGCCTCAGACATTACTGCTAAGCCTGCAAGCATTTGTGAGAGACCAGCATCAGCTTGAAGAAGTGAGATGTTAGGAACCTGTCTCCTTCAGCATGCTGCTTCAGCTATTCAGCCACTAAGCTTAGGGATACAGCAGTTGTAAAACAACAAAATAAATTCCAGCTTCCCTTCCCCTCCCTCCCCAAACCCCACACACCCTGCGTTCTCCCTAAATAATGTTTGTGGTCATCTATTTAGGTTACTTGCAAAGTTTCCACTTACCACAGTCATTTTGTAGGAAAGAGTGTGTTCCTTCAGTGCTAGAGAATATGGCTTTGTGATAATAAGAGCAGAAATAGGGAATGGAAAAAAGACCTGAGGAAAGTAGAAGCCTCACCTGGTACTGCCCTTTTACCAAGTAGCCTGAATAGAGAATCAGGGAAAAGCCAGGCAATGCTTCATCTTGAGCTATCATGTCAGGGTTTTGCAGGGTTAAAACCACATTTAGAGTTGGATGATGTTTGTTCAGGCAAGAAGGCTGTCTATGCAGTTAACTCCAAGCACTTTTAAGTTGGATGATTCACATCTTAAGACAGTGAAGTCCAGTTAAGCTTGGAAACACAAGGGGACCTATGTGCACCTTAAAAGTGCCTTCCTTAAAAACAAGACAGCAAACGCAAGTCCTTGCTTCTAAAGCACCTCTGCTTTAAAATCCCTGAGGATTTGCTCCTCTCTCCTCCGGTTCAGCTGTATGAATATCTGGGGTGTTTAGATCACAGAGACTGTCACTGGAGTGAGTGTCTTCCTGACTTGAAGCTTCATCAGAGCAGTAGTCTTATACCCCAAAACAGCTGTCTGCAGAAGAGCAGATGGGTTATGCAGCTGAGAAGCCTTTAAAATCAAGTTACAAGCTTACCTGCTACATACTTAAGACAGGTCTTTTTTAATGTGGGAAACACACAGATGTTAAGGTAAAGCTTATATGCGTGCGTACAATAAAGGAGGAGAGCTATTTGCAGCACAAAGTCGTATGTGTGTGGAATTGGGATGTGCTAATCCAGACTTGCGCAGATAATGCACTGAATTCATATACTCCTTTGTTTTATGAGTTTGAAATTTGCAAAGGTGCCTCAGGGATTTGGGTATTCAATTTTCAGTGGTACTAGGGTGCTTAAATACAGTAATTCGAAGTACAGACTTAACGCGAGGGCACAAAGAGAAGAGCTAAGTGACTTTGAGAAATCATTTTTTCACCAAAAGTGATGCCAGTGTGTGCTCCCAGCTCCCTTGAAGCGGCCGTAGCTGTGCACCGTTTCAGTGAGAACAGCGTCCTCAAACAACTCCAGCCGTTATGCTTTTGTAAATTGGCTTTCACAGGTTCTAGGTTTTCCTTATCAGTATGGAGGAGGACAATCCTCTTTTGAAATGCTTGTTGATCCTACCCTTTATCTTACAGCTGGGGCACCCTGGCGTGACCCAAAGAAATCTGCAGTGCTTCTGAAATGAGCTGTCGCTGCTTTTGCATTGCTCCTAAGTGGAAGGCTTGCTGTGCTTGCTGGTGTAAGTGTCAAAAGCCTCTGACCTACACAAGTCTGCAGCCACATAACTGTGTATTTCTCTGTTTATTTCAGCCTTTCATCAGAATTGTGGAACACAGAAAAAGGGTTAGATTTCCCCAAACAATTCCAGTAATTAATTAGGAGAATAGTAGAAAAATCTGTATGTGAATTTAAACGAAATCTTATGGAAAATTCAAGTGGATTTTTGTATAGTGTATTTTTAAAGCTAATAAGTAGCTAAAAATGCACTTCATCTTTGGAATTTAACATGAAAACCACTTCTAAAACAAAACGTCCCTATTTCTCCTTTTTCTCAGTTCCTGGGGTACTTGCCACAGCTTGTATTTGGTGTGGTGAAATTAGTCTTTCAGGCACTGAATTGAAAGAAACAGTGATAGATCTTGTCCTTCGTTTATCTTTTTTATTTGCTTACTTGGCCTGAGTTGATACCTTCTGTCCTTTACAGAAATATAGCACTCCTTTACGTTAAATGCCCAAGCCACCAGCCCCTTGGAATAGCCCGCATTTTAAACACTAGTAACCTCTTCCATCCCACTTTTAAAAGGCTGATGGGCTGAACCTGTCAGACTGTTTCTGTGGACTCTTACGAGATGTAAGGGGTGGGGCAAGAGGAGAAGATATGAACATGGTAGAGGGCTGAACTACAGCGCACAGTAGCGTAGCTGAGAGGTATAGAGAATGGCTAAAGGAGGACTGTGCTGGTTTTGGCTGGAGTAGAGTTGATTTTCTTCACAGTAGCTACTGTGGTGCTGTGTTTTGGATTGTGCTGGGAACAGTGTTGATGATAATATAGTGATGTTTTTGTTATTGCTGAGCAGTGCTTACACAGAGTCAAGGCCTTTTCTGCTTCTCTTACCACCCCACCAGTGAGTAGGCTGGGGGTGCACAAGAGGTTGGGAGGTGACACAGCTGGGACAGCTGACCCCAACTGACCAGAGGGACATCCTACACCATATATGACATCATGCTCAGCATATAAAGCTGGGGAAAGAAGAAGAAAGGAGGTGCATTTGTAGTTACAGCATTTGTCTTCCCAAATAACCATTAAGCATGATGGAGCCCTGGTTTCCTCAGGATGGCTGAACACCTGCCTGCTGATGGGAAGCGGTGAATGAATTCCTTGTTTTGCTTTGCTTGCATGTGTGGCTTTTGGTCTACCTATTAAACTGTCTTTATCTCAACCCACGAATTTTCTCACTTTGACCCTTCCAGTTCTCTCCCCCATCCCACCAGGGGGGCAAGTGAGCGAGCGGCTGTGTGGTGCTTAGTTGCTGGCTGGGGTTAACAACAAGTACAGAAAAGTTGAAGAAAGGAAAAGACAGAAGAACATTTTAAGACACTTTCAGCAAAGCGGTTGTGTGCCTGTTTTATGGTGTTGTGTTTTGTGGCAGTGCTTTACGGAGTTTATTGGGAAGACCTTTAAAAACTCTCTGCCTCCACCTCACTCATTTATGTTGCCAGCTAAGCCAAACATTTCACTGGTTTCCCCTCCCTTTTTTTTTTTTTTTTTTTAAACCATTGGGAAGTTCCTCTTCTTCCTCGCTTTTTCTCCACACCAGATGCTTGTTAGCTGTCCCCTACTTTCTAGTCCTTTTGCCTTCCATGCCAGGGACTGTCTGATCATGTCTCTCAGATAACTTCAAGGTACTTTAGAAAATACTGTGTTAAAATTCCTCCAATTTTGAAACCTCTCTTGTTACAGTTCCTTCAGCTGTACATTGGTAGATCAAAGAAGCAGAAATCATTGCCAGCTTAAGATAAAACATCTCCACTGCATCTAAGCACAGCTCTATGATGAGCACAGACTGTCTTACCTTTCGTCTGTTCTTTTCCTGTGGCTGCTGTCCCTACAAGCCCATTCTTCAATTTCCTACCTCAGCTTGTGCCAAAAGTAAGATCCAGCTATTGAGGTATAATGAAGAGCACTAGAAGGGCTCAGAAGTTTATCTTCACAGCAGGACAACAAGCACCAGCCTTTCCAAAAGTGGGATCAACAAAAGGGTGCCTCCCGTTTTACCTCCCTCAAGCAACCAGAGAATTGCACAAAGATGTGAATTATACTTATATGGATGGCACAAATAATGGAATAAAAGCGTTTTCAGAGTAATAATTGTGATTATCTCAACAAACAAGACATCTAACCCAAGTTCCTTTAATTTGGACCATCCCTTGCCCTCTCACAGCATACTTTGCCTTCCATGTAGATTTAATTAATCAAACTGAATTGTGTTTTAACAGGGACAGATCAAAGAAGTTGCTACCAGACATCTTTGCCAGATTTTAAAAAGTCCATTTTAAAATCAGAAACTAGGTGACACAAAATCTGGTCTGTCTGGTGCCCTGTCCTCACAAATAGTCATTTGGTCAGTTGACAAGGCAGAATTCTCTGCCTGCTATAACCTGCCAGTGAGTGATTATAATATCCTCAGAAACGGTTTACATGCATGCTGGCCTTCACGGTGCTGGAGCCAAGCTGGTTTAAGCAAGCCATGTTTCCCGTCTGGTTCAAGACACAGCCTTTCCACACCGGGAAGGTTTCTTATGAAGGAAGCGTTGTGATCTGCACTTGTTGCAGTCTGAGCAGTGCTGGTTTGAGGCGGCCCTTTGGGCTGGCCACAGCAGCCTGTTTTCTTGGTAGAGAGCACCTTTCAACGCCACACATGTTCCAACTCCCAGGCAACAAGCTCTCAGTCTGCACAGCGGGTTGCGTAAGTGGGGACTGCGCCTGTGAACGCGCTGTAAGACGAGGCTGGCACGAATACACTGTAGTAGGTCATCCCTTTACATGCTCTGTCAGTGCTCAAAGAAAGCATATGCGCAATCCTAGGTCTGTAACAGAGAAGGTTGCTTCCTAGCGGGGCATGTTACAGGAGACATGACGTCTTCCACCCTACTGCTTGGATGCACAATCCAGCATCAGGGGTAGAACTTTGTTGCTGTTGTAGTTATCATTCTTTTTAGAAACTTCGATTTGAGCTGACCTCAATGAAAATTGCAGGTGTTTTGCTAAACAGGTAAGAAATCAGCACACTTAAGTTCTAATATTTCAACACTATGTTTTTGTCTCAAGTTCAGGATAAAAACTGAGAAATAAGACCACAACTAACACCCCAGTGAAATATTTAGAAATGTTGTAATGTGAAAAAGTTTCATTTTGGCATTTTGCAATTCAAACCAGTTAATTTTGGCATTGTTTCACATGGAGCTGTATGCTCACAGGTAATTCTAGTGCCTCTGCTTTATACACCTCAGGATCTACCCCGTTCAACACAGTCACAGTTCTCCTAGTGCAATGTTCCATTCCAGCCAAAGAATAGAGTGTATTAAGGGAAAAAAAAAATTTGACAAGAAGAACCATCCCGCAGAGGAAAAAGGATTCAATATCTCAGATTACATCTCACAGAAATGTCTTGTGGAGCTTAGGCAAAAACAGGTTACTAACAAACTGGTTCAGTTTGTTTCCGGTGTGTTTCAGCAAGCCATGCTTGAATTAAGATGGTTGATTCACTGATCAAATACATCATTTTTCTAGGAAATAAAATTATTACCTTCTTCATAGTTACATTTTCTAATAAAAAGTGTTTTGGTGCAAGTTTTAAAGCAACTGTAAAACTTAATGTATTTTGACAATTATCCTCTTATTTACAGCCCTTAATAGAGACTAGGGGTACCCAGGCTCAACTCTTCAAAGTTTGGTCAGAAAAGAAAGTGTTTGAATGTTTACTGAACAGGACTACTGTAATTGGATTAATCTCTACCATAGTTTTCCTAGACAGAAATGTCACTTCCGGCTTGATTCTGTGACGTTGATCTTCCCCTCCAGTAACCAAGTTCTTGTTATCTGCAGCACAAGCAGAAGAACAGTTCTGTTGTGAAAGAAGGAAATCGGCACAGCCGCAAGTTCTGCATCAGCTCAGAATACAACTGACACCTCAGAAGAAGGGCTGAGGTTGAAGAATGCCATTCAGAAATTCCAGGAAGCCAGTTTAATTTGAAGTAGACCGAACGGCGGGGAAGCATTACTGTGAAAATGAAGCAGAAGTCCTCAATGCTGCAGCTTTCACAATATAAAAACTGTATTTTCATCCTCTGTCACAAGTCATTAGGAATATCGGTTCCTGTTCAGGTAACCTCACTGCTGACTGTACCTCAGTCGGAGGTATCGCTTTTCTAATTTCACTGTCTTTGCCTTAAGACAGCTGCTCTGAATTTCCCAGTGACACCTGCAGTTATGACCCCTACAATGAGAATTCAATAATTCTTCCCGTCTGTCTGAAGAGCTATGGTAACCAAGTGTTTCCTCTGAAACAGGAAGTGTGCATCCTTCTCCCCCTTAGCCTTCGTATCTGTGCTCTGACATGGTGTTTGAAGTCAGCAGGTGAACAATACACACTGCAGAATCTCCTTTCTGCATTGTGGGATTGCGGTTGCCAGCACACTATCCCCTTCCCCGAGAAGTAACCTGGAGTAAAAGGGAGGAGTCACGGCCCTGTGCTCTGGCCAGCTTCCACTTGGATAATTACGGCCTGTGTGTCTATATTCCTGTTGCAGATTTAACTAGGCACACTGTACAATTCACTTCCCACCAGAGCTTGCCGTGTAGTTTGCTGGGTGGTTAAGATAAAGTTCACCGAGATGGCAGATAGCCTTTGTGTATCTGAAATGTTCTGAAGTCCTTCTAGATGAAATACAGGCTGTGGGAATCTGAGAGAAAACAGCATCTGAACAGACTCCAGGCTATGAAAAAAGAAAAGCCCTTACATATGCTACTGAAACCTGATTCCTGATGAAACATACACCACACAGACTGAAGATCACACCTTAAGATCAGAAGAGAAAACATCAAAACCTGAGACAGACCTCTGTATCTAGCGGTCCACTTCTATCCCCGTATGGCAGGGGACACCAGACTCGGGGAAATGGAGTCCAGCTTACCCTAGGAGAGCAGGTCACTGAGGGATTTCCCTGCACACTGCAACGCTGGGCTCCTGGCAGCAGGAGGCTGCCTGTGCGGTTCTGACACCCCAGGAAATCTGAACTGACAGAATGGCCTGTGAAAGGCCTTCTGCTTTGTACTGCTAACGCAGGAGAGACTGAACGGAGAACCCCAGGGCCCACGTCTCATGGGAGCAACATCAGCAGCTACCCCTCGTGTATCTCCCCTTCATGAATGCCAGACACATCACCACATCAGACAATGAGTGCATGACCATGCGTCATGCATCTTAACCAGCCCAAGATCACTGCTATCACTATTAATTCAGTAGCGATGCGTATATAACATTATTTCTCTCCTAAAGCCTAGGAAATCCGAACACCACTACCCAGCAAAAATAAACCAACAGAGACCACTGCTTTCTTTATTACTTCAAGTAGATCGTAAGAATCATAGAATCGTTTAGTTGGAAAAGACCTTTAAGACCATTGAGTCCAACTGTTAACCCAGCACTGCCAAGTCCACCACTAAACCATGGCGCTAAGCACAACACCTGCATCTTTTAAATACCTCCAGGGATGGTGACTTGAATCACCAAGACAAACAACCTAGTCCCCTCCCAAGCTGGAAGCCTTTGAAGTCTCTGAGCTGGGCATCCAGCCCTGTGAGTCAGCTGTGCCCATCCACCGCTCCCCAGGAGGGCAGCTGCCCTTTGGAGGTCTTAAAGGGCCTCCACGGTCTGTTACATATCCTCTGGATCTAATGCTTTCCAACACTTTTAGCCATTTGTTGGCCTGCTGATGTTAATGTTCTGTGAACTCTTATCAGATATATTTATTACCACAGTTGTTAATGTTTTGGGAAAGCGCAGGCTGGCTTGAGTTCAAAGGAGGACCACGAGAACGGAAAATAGGCCCCGAAGCTGCTTATTTCAGGAGCCTGACTAATGCACCTTACTGAAGAGAAGGTTGAAAAAGGCAACATGGTGAGTGGGTGTTGATACTCAGAGCTGCAAAAGGTGTTTTACCGCAGGGCTTTTCAGTTCTGCATAGCAAGGTCCAGTTTCTTGCTCTTGATGTTAGAACCTCCAAAAATATATCAAGTATATTTCTGAGAGGGGAATGTAATTAATCACCAGGGTAGAGCACAGGGAGTATCAATAAACTTGCCATTGTTTGAGATTTCAAAAAGAGAAAAAGAAAGCTGTGCTGCATCTTCAGAGACATGCCAGTGTGCCAAGGAGAATAGGGTGTGTGAAGGGTGTGACGTAGCAAGATCTTGAGGTCTCTCTTTTAACTCAATAATATGTGCAAATCCTTTGTGTTTCTGCAGTGTAGTCTGTGAAGGTGGCAGCGGGAAGATGTTCAAGGTCATGTTGTGGTCGAAGAATACTAGAAAATGAGGTGCTGCATCTTGTGTAATTACTAGTGGATTTATTTGAATGCAGAGCAACATAAGAAACAACCGTGGTCCCATTTAATTCCAGAGGGACAATGCTGCATGTGCAAGAGCTTAAAGCAAAAAAAATCTAAATATATTTTGTCATTCCCATCTCTGCAGATCCTTTGTTCAGTGGTTATTAGTACGAAACTCATGTGAAGGAAAACAAAATGAAGTCACTCGTTGCTCTTTTTAAATCTCAAATAGCTCTCATCTTCACAAGAAGGAACAGTGATAGTGAAAACGGGATGGTGTTGGTGGTGGATAGAAGTTTGTGACTGTGGATATGGAAGGCAAGGAATAAGGGGGAATGAATCTGGAAGGGGAACTCATACTCTGGAGGACATGAGGAGCAGGTGCTCTTTATAGCCAAGGAGAATAAAAGGTTGCTTTTTCTGGAAGATGTGTTGCTTTGTGGAAGATTTTCTAGGCCAGGATGAGAGTTACAGTTTGGGTGCCTCCTAGCTCCTGTCTGTGTTTCTTTTTTTTCCTGAGCTATCAGGGTGCTTGTTGTAGCTGTTTGACAGGAATTCATTCAGTCTGGGTGAACAAGGTAAGGAAGAAAATTTCCATCATGTTCCTTTTCAAATTAAAGGGTTTAGTTAACAATATTTGTGCTACAAACTGCTTAAATATTATGTGGGCTTTGGTATTTTTTGACACTTCTTATAGCAGTAAGGAATACAGTTGACTACTTCAGACCATCCATACACTGTTCCTTCAGTGTTCCCTTTGAAGAAGAAGAATGAAGATGAGACTTCCTTGCCAGCCAGGGTCAGCATGTTTCATACACTCAAAAGGCTAGAGCACAGCTGAAAAAAAAAAAAAAGATAAAGACCTAAAACCAGTGAGAAAACAGAGAATAGGGCTTCACCTGGTCTTGCCTGTTGTTAGCCCCATGAGAGAGTGGCTGCCGAGGAGCGCAGAGCTGCCCTCCGCAGAGAGATGGGGCCAGGCTGGGCTGGGCAGCTCTGCTTTGCCTCCTGTTCCCCACCAGTGGCTTGTCCTTTGGAGAAGGAGCATCTTCCCTATCGACTTCCTGACTGTCTCTGCCCTGTTCCTTGTCATCTCCTAGCCCTTAGGTCCCAGCATTCTTCAGTATATCTCAGCCCTGGTGTCAAGCCCGGTTTGCAAAGACAGGGACAGGGCAAGCTCTGGGTCCAGGAGAGGCTGGTAGGAAGGAGGGAGCAGCAGGAGAGGGTGAGTGTTTGGGTTTTTTTACTAAGTTGAAGAGAAAGAATCAAGGGTCTGCCAGTGACAGGTTTGTCTCTTCTCATTGAACTCAGCTTAGTGTTGCAATGAAGGGCATAATTAGGTGTCCCTCTCTGTAGCTTGTGTTCTTTTATTGTATGAAATTATAACTGTAACTTACTTGCAAGAAGAAAACAAACATGTTAGACGGAACTTTCTGTTTGAAATATTTTTATTGGGAGCTGAATCCACCCTGAGATAAGCAGAAAGGATTTTGTGAAGGACACACAACTTTGCCTAGACTTCATAGACTTAAACTGGAGACACAATGGGGAAATTAGGTTGAAAAAAAATTATGTTTTTACATATATATGCAGCAGTCACACAATCAGTCATATGGCAAGGAGGCGTGTACTGCACTGGATCAAAGGGGAAGAGCCTAGCATGAGATTAAAGGGGGGATAATTGCAAGCAACCAGAAAGTTTTATAATAGAGGTGATAATAATATACAGCAGAGGAAGGAAACTGCAAGGAACAGAAGTGAGGATAAAATGCAAATAAAAGAGATCCTTTGATCCTTCTGGCTTTCTCTCTATATAACAGAATTATTTTATCACCCACTTACTTCATTTCCCTTCCACTTTCATCTTGCTTTCCTCTGATAGCTTTTTAGTTCCCCTGCCCTGACACTACACCAGGTCTGCCTCCTTCCACATGTCTTGTAGCAGTGCGGTGCAGGATACATCTTTATCGAGTGCCAATTCTAAATATGAAACATCTTCAATGAGAAACTGTACTTCTTATTTTGCTGCTGACTTTGGGAAGCAACAGAGCTGGCAGAGGGATGAGGTCTGAAAATCGCCCCACATAGCGAGCCACAAGGCGTGAGTTCAGCTTGAAATGCCAAAACTCCTGACCACCATTATGGGAGAAAATGTAAGCATTTAAAGAAAAGGGAACCCAAGAAAGAAGCAGCCTGAGAGTGGGATTTTCCAGATATTTTTGGAAATTTCAGATTTTTACCAAAGCTGTGGAAGTAAAAACCATTTTCCTTCCTCCTGCCTTCCCTTATTCTGTATCCTGTTTGGTTTCACAGGTCAAGAGGTCCGTGACCAGAAGGAAGGAAGCAGCCCTTTCTAACGAGGACGTCATTTGAGTTTTCTAACAGAAGCCTCCGCACTACGGCACTTCAGAAAGCCTGGTCAGTCCTAGCTAAAAGCTCAGGCTAAACTTGGTTATGTGAGTCACCACTTTACAAACATCATACCTCAGGCATGACGGGAAATAACGCCAGTGATGATACTAATATACACCAGAGCAAGGAACCTGCAAGGAACAGAAAAGAGGGGAAAAATAAAGAGGAGCGAAAATAAAGAGCCAGTTTTTGCTCTAAGATGGCTAGAAAGTGTGTTGATGGCCTAAAAATGGGTAAAAAGCATGTCTGGCAGTGATTTCTGGGGGTGGCTTGCTCTCTGCTAGCTCTGAGGGTGAGACTTTAAAGCACAGGAGCTTTAGCTAGAAGGACTCTCGTGTTTGTGTTTGAGTAGCAGCTCCAGCTGTGTGGGAAGATGAAGGCATCCTCAGTGCGCTGCCGTTTCTGAGGGTACACTGGGAAAGCAGGCTTTGTACATAGTGCTTTTTCTGACAATGCTAAAAGAGCACAGCTGCAGGAACGGATTTGTTCCACCTTCTGAGGTAGGACCCCAGAGCACCCTTTTTACTGGGTGCTTGTACGGGCACTGTTAGTGAGAGCCTTGCTGCTTTGAGGGTAGGGGATGCCCTGCATCGTTTGGAGAGTCGGTGAGGTATATCCTGGGGAGTAGGAAGCAGGTCAGGTGGGGCAGATGTAGGTGTAACAACATGAAGGGGTGTCTAATGCAGCTGGACTTCTGAGTGGGATGAGAATGTGATTAGTCCCATCCGCCTTGTCACAGTCCTCAGGTTTTGACAGGTCACTCCTGGCAGAGCTAGTAGTACCTGCTTCCTCTGATCTTAAATGGGCTCACCGCTGAGGGACACTATTTAAAATATTTGGTTTTCCACTTACTGACTCATTTTCTGATCCTCTGGAGGCTAAATAGAATGAGTGAATTGATTTGAGCAGTATGGACAAGCGCTTAGAGGAGTGAATAATGGAGATGTAGAGCATATATGCCTCACTGTGACAGTTGTTGTGTTATACCATGCTGGTGGGAAACAGGGCAACAAGAAAGATACCAGAAGTGAGACAGGAGACTTGGACTTTTGCAGATCAATTAATCAAATGCACTCAACCACAAGTAACAAGAGAGGGATGCTCCATGCTTTGGACATAATTAAATATTTTGGTATTGGTGATAAAATGATACAAACACAGTTCTGATCTGCAAGGATCAATGATGAGATTTCTGTTTAGTGCTTCCCAGCTAAAGCTGTTCCTAAAGCTTTGTGAAGAATTTAGATAAATCCTTCTCAAAATTAAGAACTGTTTTTAATCTGATAGATCTGATAGATTTGCCATATTTCAGTGTTGTGTAAGATGTAGGATTTTGTGTCCTCAAGAGTTAAAAATGACAATTTAAAGGGGGTGTGTCTGTGCCCTCTGGGATGTGTTCTTCGAGTTCCCAGTCTGGGTCTGGAGGACCAGCCTACCGGTATTTCTCCAGCATCGCCGTGGTGGTGACTTTTGACGACTATTTTTGGCCACTGCAGATTCATTGTGTACCACAAGAGGTCAGCACTGGATAAGGTTGTACTTCCAGTGGATGTGTTGATAAATTTTCAGCTGTCGAGAATGCGCAGTTCCCACCTGTTTCAATAAAGCTGGTGAGCACCGAGTTCCTTTCAGTAACAGTTTTATGTAATACAATTTTAGCTTGCACATACTTTTAATTTCATCTCTCCTAAAAATAATTGTTTTCTGGTTATTTTCCCTTTTTCTGCATGTTCTTATTTTGAAAACTAATTTTGTGAAAGGGGTCTCTGAACAATATATATACACACACAGTCCCCCGCCCTTTACACATGTGCATGTATATTATTCTACATATATTCTATATATTATAATACATATGTTAAAAATGCTGCTTATAGTATTATGAAGGAAAGCTAAAAAGCCTGCAAAGCTAACAGTTAAAAAAACTGTGAAGGAAGAGTAAGTGCTTCCAGCCAAAAGGGAATGTTCACATATTACTGAAAAAAACTGAAGTTAAAGTTTGGTGGACCAGTGATCCACAGAGTCAGTTTGAGACACGTGTAGCTATGCCATAAGGCTGGTTAAAAACAAGCTTGGTCGTTTAACCAGTCCTTGGCATTGGTTCCTCCCTGTCCATAAGATTTTTCTTTGTTTTTACAACCTGACAAAAAATCAATGTAGTCTTGTTTCACAACAAGATGCTGTACTGTAGTAACTACAAGGCAAAGATGAGACAAAAAGTAACAAGAAATTTGCTTCTCATTTGCCTTGCACTGAAATAAATGTGTTTGAAAACTCTTCTCCTTCCCCAAAAATTGTAAAAGAAAGAAAACCTGCATCTGTTTGTGGTGGTATCATCTGCGAATAAAGAAGGAAAATATAATTCAGGAAGGTGCAAATTCTTTCTCTCTCTCTCTCTCTCTGCTCTCCAAAGCTAAACTTAGAACATAAATCTTAGCATAATGTTTGCTTTTTATTTTGTTAGCCGAAAAGAGAAATGTAACTTAGTCTTCAAACCAGTATGGCAATTTTTATAAACTAAATATTTTTCTTGGCATAAAAAAAGAGTGGGTCGGAGAGAGAGAAAAAAATTGGCAGTTTAAGGAAATAAACTAGAAAATAATGTGTTCAATTAAGGGGCACCAAAATAATGTTAGTATTCTCTAAGTGGTATTTTGTTGCTAAAAAGTTGCTTTTGGTGCAGCGGGTTTACACTAGGATCTCACAGAAGATTACAACATAATGATTTTGTAACCCCACATTTGGAAAACAGGTCTCAAAGGTACTGGCATTAAAAAAAAAGATGATGGCAACATTTGAAGTACAAAATCATAGAAACATAGAATGGTTTGGGTTGGAAGGGACCTTAAAGCTCATCTAGTTCCAACCCCCCTGCTATCGGCAGGGACACCTCCCACTAGACCAGGTTGCTCAAAGCCCCATGCAGCCTGGTCTTGAACACTTCCAGGGATGGGGCATCCACAACTTCTCTGGGCAACCTGTTCCAGTGCCACACCACCCTCAGAATGAAATATTTCTTCCTGATATCTAATCTAAGTCTCCCCTCTTCCAGTTTGAAGCCATTACCCCTTGTCCTATCACCACATGCCCTTGTAAAAAGTCCCTCTCCAGCTTTCTTGTAGGCCCCCTTCAAAATGTGCAGGCTATTTCAACAAAAATTGTTTTCTTGCAGCCAAGAGTATTTGAAGCTCAAATTTGAATTTAGTGAATTATTTTAGCTAAAAGAAATGAGGTTAGAGGAAGTTATTGTTGCAGACAGAGAAGGAATCATTCTGTCTCAAAATTTTCTAAAGGAAGTACATGAGGACGTGAAATATTTCTAAACCAAACGCACCTAAGGTCATGTTCAGAACTGTCTCAAAAACAGACAAAGCCTGTGTGGGAGGGGAGATGAGGGAGTGTAGGTATGGAATATTGGGCTAAAATGCAATCCCTTTTCTTTAATGTACAGAAGTAGAAAACATGTTGTTTGCATAAAGAGAACTGTAACAGTCTGTGTGCTTGTCTTCAGAAACATCAAATTACAGCAGAGATTATTATCTCTTAAAGTGGCATTTAATTAGTGGAATTTTATCTGAAATACCACTAAAACGCTTCCTTGCTAATGATGTCAAATCCCTTCCTTTTTATATCTAGAGGAATCAGTCATAGGATTACCTACTCTAATGATACAAGTCAGACAGCTTTGGGTACCTACCCAGCAGGAGTGGGGCTATGAAGTCAACAGACTCCTCCAACAGAAGCTACAAAGAGCATCCTTCACTCCAGCAGTGCCTGGTATCCGCAGGATTAAATGCATGTTCAGGAAGGGACCTTTGGAGAAGCCTGACTGTTAGTGATGATACACATTTGTTGGGCAGCAGGGAAGGGTCTCCTTGCCCGAGCTGTTTTGCCTCTGGCTTAGAGAACAAATGAGTTGGGAGATCTTCTTTACTAGAGATGGATGACCGAGTATGAATGTGTGTGGTGAGGTGTTGCTTGAAGGGAGGAAAATGCGAACAGAAGAAGAGTGATTAAACTGCTCATTAAATTTAATAGCCTTGCTATTTATACTGGAGTTGGCTTTGCAGCAGTGGGTAGGAATGCATTAGCCAAAGGAAAATCTAAATATGACCTAACAAAGCTAGAAGGGGAGTTGAGAACTTGGACAGAAATGGTACTAGTTTATAATTTTCCTTTTTTTTTTTTTTCTTTAACAAGCTACTCCCTGTTTCAGGAACGTGTCTCCAACTTGCATGGTAAAACTTCATTAGCTTTACCATAAGAAAGGCATATCCAAACAAAGCTTTGCCTATCAATCAGGAGTGTTGCTTGTTGTGAACAGGGAGACTTGCCAGGCAAGAGCAGGATAGGAAAAGTGTTGCGAGCTTAATGCATCAGGAAGACAAGTTTTATAGCATGAGCCTGGAAGTGGGAAACCATACAGTCACTAGCTAAAGGCTGCACTTAAAATTCACAGGGCCCAAACTTAAAATTCAAGGGCCACATTCCTGTCTTGGGTGTCTTCGCTCATGTTATGGTGTCTAAATACCTGCCTTCTGATCAAAGGGAAGGAATTCAGTCCTGTTTGTAATGAAGTCAATGCAAAGGCTGTCCTTGACTCGTGTCGGTCCTTGGTTGATGCACTGACATTCACAGCTGTAAAAGAACTAAAGTTCACATAAACAAGTAGCAAAAGTTATACACAAGGGTTTTATTACATGAATAATTTGACATACTCCACGGTAGTCAGATACAAGTGCATTTAATTAATGTTTTGTGGACATCGTAACAGTCGGAATATTTCAGCTGAACAGTCAGTATTTGGCTGAATTCAAGCCAGTGCAATTCATGACATAACCATAAACAGGAAGTTACAGGTCTACAATGAGGTTAGACTAGATAGCAACAGCATATTTATTGTAACATCAAAGCATTACAAAGTATGAAAGCCCAATATTTCAACTATCTCTAAAATGGTATTTGTACAAACCTGCCGTAGATACCTAAATGTAAGGATTCTTCGCATCAGTAATGGATCATGACTTTCTCTATTTTTTGGAAGTTATTTCAATATTCAAAACTATTTTGGGCAACAAGAAGAAATGTAAACAGCTGATGGTCCTTTGAAAGTCCCTTCTGAGAAAATACATTGTGTGCCACAGGAAAAGTGCATTCTAACTGGTGTGTCTGCTATGGCCAGTTTGACTCAAATTCACATAGCACCAGGTATTTATCCATTTCTGCAGTAAAAAGTTAGAAAATCTTTGTATTAACTCAGAAAAGAGAAAACAAAGTCAAAAGTTTTTTTCTTCTTCTTTCTTTAGAGGAACAACATTTAAATAAAAAAAAACCCACCCCACATTTGAACAGTTACCTCTTATGTACAAAGGAATCAACAGCTAGCAAAGCGCATAGCCAGTGAACAGTCTTTATTATTTTTTTTCTTCAGGTTCATGTACCTGAATATATGAGTTTATTTACAAGTGGACAGGTATCCACAGAAGTAATAATCAGAATACTTCTATTTGGCTAAAAGTTGTATAAAAAAAGACAAAACACTTTTTTCAAATACTTTCCAAATATATATATATTAAAAGTATTCAGTATTTCCATTAGTGCCAGAGTTGGAAGCTCTTTCTCATTTTAAAAAGTTAACTTGGTGATAGTAAGTGACAGCAAAGGACTGACGGTTGCAGTCAGAGCTTGGATTTGTGGGACTGCAGCTGCAGCTACACCAGGCCCCCAGGACAGTTGCAGATTGCAGAGAAATGCGATAGTGTCTTTCTGTTGCTGTTACAGGCCACATCCAAGTAATGGAGATCTGCCAGCTCCAGAGAGCCTCCCCTTCTGCACCGAGCATCCCTATGGCTACCTCTGCGTAACCCTCCAGGGGGAGGTCCTCTGGTGATACACACAGTCACCGCTGTGGGAGATACGGCAGCCGGTAACCACTGAAGACCTGCCCTCAAGCATTTTTTTCAAGTCATTGGGTTCTGTGGATCACGTTGAAGGGGCCCTGGTAAGGAATATGTTCTTCTATTGAGCAACATACAAAAAGCGTTGCATCTTTTTTAAAAGGACAGTGTTTAAAAAAACAAACAACAAACAACCCAAAAAACTCAGAAGTAGTGGAAATATTCTTTATGCAAATGGATAACTAGCATGGGCAGGTAGCTCAATAAATGGGAAAACATAATTTCCACACTAATTCTTGTAAAGAATATAAAACCAAAGGCCTTGGCCCATCAAATACAAATACAAACTGTAAAAATATTTTTCAATTAAATACAATCTAAATGAGTGCAGATCTCTGGATAGATAACAATTCTACTGCCTTCATACTGGTAACAAATATTTAAATACTTTGCATATAAACAAGATCTTTTTTTGTTGTTGAGTCCATGCTTGCTTTACTCTAAAGCAAGGATATTCTTAATACTTTTTTTTTTATGTGTCTTTCTTGCTGTAGAATAAACTGTAAGAAATACACTTCATTCATTGACCAGACTGGGCTGATGTATACTACAGCAACAACCCAAAATTGAAGTAAGAATGTTGCATGCAATACCTTTTTCCTTCAATTACACCAGCAACAAGTCATTCGTCATCCTTCCTACTCCCTTCCAACAGTTGGCACACTAAGGTCTGATCCTTCACCTCTCACACACCCCAGCCCTGAAGTCCAGTCAATGATTAGGATGAAGGACCTAGAGTTTTGAGCAATGTATCATCTGGGGCAGCAGGTCTCAGCTGTGAAACCACAAACCCCAAGAAGCCATCCCTGCCCCCTCAGCGGTGTGCTGCAGAGCACCATGGAGAAGTGGTGGTAAGAACGAAATGGGGCTAATAGGGTGGCTGAAAACTCCCACAAGGGGGAGGATTATGGCTGCAAACCCAATTTGCAGTGGGCTCCTCCTTGGCATCTAGTGTTGCTGCAAACTCCTACTAACCCCATGTGAGAGAGCAGCTGCTGGTCCCCCCTCCACTGCCCAAGCATGCAAGATGCTGAGCAAATGTGCGAGAGGTGCTGGGGCCGGAGCAGCAGCAGCCATGGCTGAGCGAGCACAGGTACCACATCTCTCTGCTTGGCCACGCTGTGCCTGTGAGTCCAAACTGGTCCCCCAGAGCGTGCCAGGTCCCTGCCTTGGCCACAGGCCACTGGCCACTCTGCTCCTGGGGCCTTACATCTCAGCACTCCTCCGTCCTGCGTCTCAGGTTTTTGGAGAGCAGAAACAAGACAGGAGGCAAATACACGCTAAAGGAGATGGGAGCAGCTTCAGCTCCTGAAGTCTGGGGGTTGCTAACCTAGGGGAAAAGGTTGAATTGATTCAAGATACAGTATGCAGCTGTACGGAAATGCATAGTTTGTACATATACATTCATTTACAAAGATCAAAGGAAAGTTCTTTGCTATGTAGTTTAATTACCACCTGCTTTCAACAAAAACGCAACCTGACAAAGCTCCAGGAGAGCAGTTAAACACACAGCTTGTGAGTTAATGGTAGCTGAATGGCATTTCCCAAATAATTAGCTTCTTTTTCTTCTTGCTTTTTGGAGATAATTTTAAGTAGTTTTTCATTCAAAGACTGTTGTTTTTGAAATAACGTATCATAGATCTTGGGATTTTGAGAGATTCCAATTCAACTGTGGTCATCTGAGTATTGGTACACCCTGCTCTGAGGTTTATTAACAAGTATAAGCCCTGTAAGACAAACAAGCAAACCAACAGAAATCTGGTTTTAACTATGGTGTGAGAGCTAGATTAAAACATGATTATTCTAAAATGCTGAAATTCTAGTTCAATAGCGAGTAGTGCTTTTTTGCTTTTTTGGCAACAGCTGAGCTAGTATTTTGAAAATTCTACGAGTTTGCTCACTTTTGCTTTTATTTCAGTTAACACTTTGGAACCTAGCTGCTTCCCATGAGGAATGTCTATTATCCTGAGCATCCCTGAATGTACAACAGCAATGTACTAGGCAGGATGGGCTTAAAGACAAGGAGAAAAACCTTGGTTTAAATTATTTATTTTAATGTAGTTTTCCATTTGTGCTTTTTCTGAAGAAAAATTGCTTTCTCACTTGTGATGCTTAATAAAACACAGTAGTTTGCTACTAAATGGAACTTTAACAAAGATCACTCCTTTTTACTAATCAAGATGTTCTATAAATATTTAATTCAGCAATGAATTGACTTTGTTCATGATACTTCACCTTCATGTTTCTTCATTAATTTTTACTTAGGGGAAAAAAAGCGTTAATGCACTTATTTGTTAGATGACTTAGATTCTTCCTTGCAATTTTTATTCAATCATATCTATGAAAATTGCACAAAAGCAGGCTTGAAACTAGAAAAAATATAATAATCAGATAATCAGGATTCACAAGGAGGAGGGTAAATTTATCAAAGCATATTTTGCAATCTAAGTGAAGAAACATTGCCTGTAGTTAGTGAACTAGATCATTCACTGGGAAATGAAAATCAGAAAATATTTTTCTCCATACAAACAATGAATATTAAAAGTGCAAGAGGATGAGATTTGCTCATTCTAAAACCCAGAAACAAACTATTCATTACTTGAATTACTTTAATAACTTGAGGAAAAAACATTCCTTCTCAATTTTTAGAAAAAGTTACTCTGTCCAAAGCTGGTTTAGTGCATTAACAAACTCAGGAGCTATTGCTTAGCAAATTAATAATTCAGTAGTCTTTCCTTTAAGTTTCAAGTGCAAGCACATAGTTCTTAGTATTTATCTCAATTATTTTCATAGACTTTCAGGCATTAATATCTAATTTTGCAGAGATTTTTAATTTAAGAAGATTTGAGATGTTTGGAGCGTCATGACTTGTACTGAGAATGACTCCCTACATGTCTGAAGTCTACCGGAAGTGCTCTTGGTTCAGCAGGCAGAATTGACTCAGATGCAAACACAAAGCTTTTAACACTTTTTTTCATACAAAGTAACAGCAAAATTCTTAGAGGAATTTTGGAGGGCCCAAGTCTGTATGGTTTTGATGTAAGACTAAAACATTTTCAGTGGCAATAGACTGCAGAGGCGTTTTGATGAGTTATGGCCAAGGTCCTCTGAATTCTGGAGTTCTCCCCAGCTGCCAGCGCTACAGGGAGACAATGAGAGTTCAACAAAGGTCTGCATGGTGACATTTTATTGTTCTGTGGAATTTTTCTCTTAAGAACAAGGAAAGAAAAAGCACCTGCTTCTAATAAGAAACAGTTTTTGCGATGTGTGAGTCACTGGCAGTGTGGAAGTACCTTATCTAAATCTGCTGTGCTGGCCCACAGATTGCCCCCAGAGGGCAGAATCAAATCAGATTGCAAACAAGTATTGGCTACATGCAAAAGTCTTCTCTTTTATGCTTTCCTTCAATCATACATGAAAAGAGAAAACTAGCCAGGCAACAGCGCTGTTATTTGTGATGCCTGACAGACTGCCACCTTGGAGTAGGCCTGTTACTGCTCTTGCTCCTCAGCCAAATGCAAAGTGAGTTTTCAGAGACACCCTGTGCTGAGTGCAAAGGTTTTAAACTTAGTTTTTTCACAATTGCAAGACCTGAGAAGCGCTGTGCAGCACTCATCTCTGGTAGGAGGTGTAGGTAACATTAATCTATGCTTTCCATTCAGCACAGGTATCACGGTGCTCACCAACGTTAAGCACGCAGCTTGCATGCCGCTGGCAGTGCACTTGCCACGCTCCAGGGACTCCTCTTAGTCCCTGAAAGGACACAACAGCTTTACAGTGTGCAGAAATACCCGTATCCTGCACATCTTTTGTAGGCGAAACTGAAGCTTGATTAAAAATACCAAGATGACACATTCGCAGCTCAAGGTGAGACTGTACTCATGCTATTGGAGCAGCAGTTACCTTTTACTTTTACATATAGATGTAGAAATGAAAAAGCAGAATGTCTGAAAGTCTCTTAAAAGGAACTGGGGACTCTGGGATGACAAACCAGGGATTTCACACTGCGATGTCAAGGACTTCAGAGCTGTGCATGGTCTGTGCACGCACACACTTATCAGCCTAGCAGAGGGAAGCCTAGGAAGGACTCACCCAGGGAAGAAAATGAGAGCATCGCTGTCTCGCTCTCTCACTCCTTTTTACTGCCGTGTGCTTTGTTGTCCAGTCACTGCAGACTTCCACTTTTCTAGGTGTGATTTGGAATAAAGAATTTGGACAAAGTAAAAGTAAAAAAGGTCTTTATTTTTCAATATACTCCACAAGATTAGAAGGGATTCTGTGCTGGGGCAGAGTAGCTGTTCTTTGTTTAAAGTGTTGAAACCGGCACCTAAAAATTCTTAAGCTAAACTACATCCAACAGTATTAGGGCTGTAAGTTTAACATCAAAACCAGAGGGAAGATGCGTTCTTCATTAGCTCATTTAGGAACAAGAAGATTGTCTTTAGGACACTAGTTCCCAATATTAGAGGGGAAAAAACAAATGGAAATACCGCCGTCAACCTGAAGTGGGCCTGTAAGTGTAAGAGTTTGGAGAGCTACCGTGTAAAGCAAGAAAATGCAAACTCACGTACAGCTTCTGGTGGTGTCGCCCCTCCAGAGACGAGGGGCTTCTCAGAGTATACAGCACTGCATTAGCGTACTGAAAAATTATCTCTTTGGTAATTAAGTTTAACCCATTTCAACTCTTCTGTGAGCTCTCTTCATCTTAACCCTGCTTACTAAATAGTTTTATACTTCTTTAAACTAGATTAGGGTAATTTTTTAAGACCCATATCAATTAAACTAATGCAGGTTTTGCATATAAGCAAACCCAATGTCTAGAACTTTGTCTCCTGCTTATTCATATTCCATTTTAAAACCATGCTATCCATTAGTGTATTGAATTTACCAAATGGTAAATCATTTCAGAAGCTATAATATTTCTCATTAATAATGTTTCATTAAAAACGTCTCTAACCTAAATAGGTTTTTTTGCTGTATTTTATGGAACTTGTATTTTTATAAAAACATCTCAGTTTTCATGGTAAATTTCTAGTTAAAAGTAGATCAACAAAACCTTTATTGTTTGGTACATCAAAAATACATGGCCCAACAAGTGAAGAAATAGATAAAGTGCAATGCAGAGCAAATTAAAGCTCAGTAATTTTACACTGAGTGAAAGAGAAAATGCTCTGGTTCTAAAAATAGTAACTCAGAAGGAATGTGGAAGAACAATATATTTAGGCAGATATTTCCCTTTCGTGACTGAAGCGAGACAAAAGGATGCATGGATCTAAATACTGCAGTCTCATGCAAGCAGAGTGCATTAGAAATCCCGTATTCATAAAAACTGGGCAATTGGGCTTTTGTTTTGCTACAGCTGCTTAACTTGTGCTAAATTCACCGCCTTCTATGATGGATATACTTTTCTTAGATGAAATAATATGAGAGTAGCAGATTACAAGAAAACGTAATTGCTTTTTTTTTCAGAGAGTTTAAAAAAAACGTAGTGCAATTGATGCTGACAGTTATCTTCCTACAGGTACCTTATGGACCTTTACCTTTTCCTCAGCATTCCCATCACTATTACACTGATGCTGTAATAAAAAGAGGCTGAAAAACTGCACTAGCAAAGCAGCTGAGGATCTCTGCTCTTTGCTGCCACGTCTGGATAAGAAGTACACCCTGGTTTTCTGTGGCCCAGAGATCTCATACAGAGGTCACATCTCCCCACCCCCCAATAAACCTTGCCTGGCCCGAGATTACCCTGAGTAACATCAGACGGGCTCCAGGATGTCCCTGGGGTCAGGGGAGGAGCAAGGTCCAATACAGTCCCTTTTCATGTCCCTTAACTCCTCCCATATCTGCTTAGCAAAACCATGGTACAGTTAAGATGTCTTAAGACTCATTGCATGTAGGATTACTGATCTAAATCCTTTTTTTTCCCTTACAGACCCCATTGCATATCAAAATCAATGCTGTTTTAATGGTATTCTAGCAGTGCTAAGCAACCAGCCATTAGTGGAGCTCTCTTGAGCTGGCTGCTGTAGGAGTATGTGCAACTCCAGGCCCTTAATGAGACTCCAGCCAAGCCAGGGTGGGATAAAGGCAGTATTGTCATGCCTGCCACATGAAGAGCAGAGGTACGAACTCAGCAAGCCATAAAATGACCTAGCTTTTGGGCATTTTATATAGACCTGCACTTTTAGGAGTGGTTCAAGCCAGCATAACCCGGGATGTTTCTCTCTAGAAGTGTCTCTGCCAAGGGGTAGGAACAGCTCTTTTAACAGCAGCTCAAGCTTATGCCAACTTAACCTGAACTACAGTGTTAGGTGAAATGTAGAGATCTAAATCTAAAATAATATTCCCAAAACCTCATGGCTAACAAAGATAACATCTGGTTCCTTGCAAATGCAGAGGTGGCTGGTGCTGTGTTAAAAATGCCACTGGAAAGTGATGGGGCTAATAAAACACTTGCTTAGCAAGTGGAAGAGTTGGGAAAGAGCTGGAGAGTCTCCTTTACCTGGGGATCAAATTCACATTGGCCTGGTTTTAGGGCTCTTTGCTGGTCCCAGCAAGTCTTGGGAAAAGGACAGAGTTAAGGTTACAGGGCTTCACAAGAGCCCAGACAGGAGCATGCTCCCACTGGCTAGTCAGGGAGCTGCAGCACGGCTCTGGAAGGAGGGAAACCACTACTTATGATTTCAGCTCTGACAATACTGTAATTTTGTCAGTGACCTTCTGTATCACAAAAGTTCTCCAACAGTTTTATTTTAATCTCTGAAAGAAAAAATATCCTTCAAAAGAGCATTCTGTACTGTGGGTCATGTATGAATGCAGATAACCACCTCCCTCAAGCTGGACACAAGAAATAGAGCACTTGCTCCAGCACTTGCCGACAGCACACGGGCTATGGTGGTGACTCCCTTCACAACAGGCTGTCTCTCCTGGATCCCACTTTGAAACCTCCTCCTGCAGGATGCATTACATACAGGCTGAATACCGTGCTTAACAGCTCTTAAATCTGTCACTAGGTGACACATCCAAAGTGCTGCCACTTTGGTATGCAACAGCCATGCAAGTGTGCCTAGGTACGTATCCATCCCTCTTGCAAAACCTAAGAGCAAAATTCTCAAGCACTCAGAAAAAGAGATTCACAATTTCACACTCCCAATTACAGTGGAAATAGTGACACAGAGGAAAACCCAAGTGCCTTTGTTCTACAACCGTGTGAGCAGTCCTAGTCAATGCACTTATTCACGGGAATAACTGCAACTCTCCTGAGAAAACCTGTAATGCTTCAAGGGCTCAGCTAGGTTCAATGCCATCTGTGTTTTGCTCTGAACTGTGTAACAATATTTTTTATCAGGCTTGCAATTTATAAAAAGAAACCAAACCAAAAAACTTCTGTAATTTTCTGCTTAAGCCTGGTTTCCTCTTACTGGGATCCAATTCTGAGCAACTTTATTCCAGGTCTTACCTGACTGGCTCAAGCCTCTTTCAACTAATGTCTCTAAATTTGAGTTTGTCTTTTGACCCTTTGCTGGAAGTCAGTCAAACAGGGAAACAACCAAACAGCCTTCTGTTGAACAGATCTGATTATTTCTGTCTTTCAGTTAATTCTGTACTCTGAGCGTAAGTCAAAACCAGTAAGAGAGATGGGAAAATGATGTGTATGTCATTATTTAACAGCAAAAAAAAAAGGTGTAAGAAAGCAAGATACACCATACTTGGGCACCTGTATTGTTGCCCCGCAGCGCAGACAGAGAGAACAAATATGAGCAGAGTTTTTAGTATGATTGTTCAAACCCTTTTCATAACTGAACAACGAACCCTCAATGTCATCTTTTCCTATATAACCTTCTGCTTCCGTGAACCCTCCACGTAAGCTGGAGCAGATCATGTTGTATGACCTCACTCAAGACTGTACAGTATGATGAAGAAATCTCTCCATTTTAGAAGTTATTTTCAAAAGAATACAATTTTCAAGCCAAGTATTGATAATTTAAGAACGTCCTCACAATCAGAATACAAACAAATAAAACCCAATAATAAAATGCAAGAGACAACCAAACACCGAACACTGAAATAGGCATTTTCATGATATCATGGGAAATTTCAGACTAAACTATCTCTGTAACCAAGGGCAAGAATTTTTTTTCTTTCAGTAAGCCAGAATTTGTATAGCTTTCTAAAGGTGTTACTTCTGCCATGTAGAGCAACATACCACTATTCTATGTGATTTACAATTCCTCCTTCTTCTCTTTTTGGTTCTTAGGAAATCCCAAATCCTGTTTCATAATGTATAATAAAATGGTTATAAAATTATACCAAAGTTATCATTTCAGAGAGGTAATAAGATCCCAGTGCTATCCAAGTCAGTTTTAAAAGAGTGCACATTTTGCAGTGATGTACAAACACACACCACTTGTTTCCGTAATTTAGCCCTTTGTAAGTATTGCACCTTGTTAATAAGGCTACTGTCTATTTTCTTTTAACACTAAAAATTACATATAGACAACATCACTTGTGGCTTAAAAGCACAGTATTCCGAAAGTTTTTAGGTAAACTTATTTATTTCCTTGCATACTCAGAGCTCCTATGCCTCCAGTTGCCTGGAGGAGTGTCGAGTGTACAGGGCATACAGATAGAACTATATAAATTTATATAATGTGACCTGCTTGTCATGCATTTTTTTTTCTGATGCGCTCAAATAAGTTCCTTTGAGTTTGATGGCAAATGGACACCTTTTACAAACCTAAGCAATGCTTTCACATGCTGAAATGTACAGTTCAACTTGTCGTATTTCTCACTTTCCCTTTGCAATGCAAAAAATAATTAAAATATTATTCTAAATTTGTCTGGTCTTCTAAACACACGATAAATTGCATAAAATCAGAAGACGACAGATTGTCTTACAAAGTGTGTATTTCAAACAAAGCCGTAAGAGTATCTGCTCTTGCCAAGGCCTGATTTCAGAGGAGCATAAAAAATGCCTAACTTTAGAAACATGGATAGTTTCAGCAACAAACTCCACAAGTGAAGTTAAACACCAGTTTGAGTGCGCTGATGAATCCGAGCCTGCACTCTATTGTTGGAATACCAGCAGTTCTACCTCTGCGCAGCCACACCTGTGAATTTATAGATTATGTGCACCGCTCCACTGAAAGATTTGTTGGCATCACTGTAAGAATTAATTACTACAGTTAAATGCTGATACTAAAACTTCTGATGCCAGGTGCTATTTACACTTTTAGGTCCTAATATTGAAGATTCTGATTTTTATTCACTGCAATATAAATATTTGGGAATTTGCAGAATGGAGTCCCTGGACATAGGAAAAATTATTATGGACCAAGCATAATTTCTTTGCATACCAGAAAAAAGAAAAATTTGAGAATTTGCATATGTATTTCTTCATAATACTACTTAACATGGTTCAATAAAAACTTGGGTTTACTGAAGCTGATACCTTTGCAGATATGAAAAAAAAAGTGGTGGGATGTTTTCTTTTAATTTCATGTAGACTTAGCACTTTGCAAAGTGGAGTACTCAACACCTCCAGAATATCATGCTAACATATTATTTTTTTGCTTGCTGAAGTAATTTGTTAAGAAACAATCCAATCAGAGACAAAGTATGCTTTCACCAAGCAATTATATAAACAAGAAGCCTTTAGATTTACAGCAGATCCTGAAAAGATTTATACAAATGTATAGATTTATATTATAATTAGTTTACGGTTCAAGCTCACTTTATATATTTTTTATCATCTAATATCTTTTTTTTCTATATGAAACTTTATAAGCTATAGCATTTAGATCATATTCACTAATTAGTGCTTCATTTTAATTTTAATGACATACTGCTCTTTAAATTTTGCCCAGAACAGAAAAAAAAGAATCAATTTCTTAGACATCCTCCATTCAAATAAACCTGCATCCTGCCTTTACAGCCCTCTTACATTCCCTGAGGAACTCTGTATTAACTTTTTTTTTCTGTCTTCCCAAGGCAGTTTTTTACAAACATTTTAGTACTTTTTGTTTATCTGACCATTGCACATCATATACTAATTGCTGCAAGGTGTAACATACTAAGATAAGGGCTCCAAAGTCAAACCTGATTTTTTTAAGAGGATTGGCAAATGGTGAACACTAACGTTCAAACATTTTAAAATGTTGCAGTCTGTCTTTAGCATTGAATTACATCAAGAATTTGGATTTAATCTCAAAAGCCTACCTCATTTAGTATAATCTTGTGTATACGCCCAAGTAATAGGAAAGCTGAAACAGCATTTCTACTGCTAAATTAATTTCTCTCAAGGGTATATGAGAGATCTCACATTCAGATTCAAACACGGTAGGAAAAAAATTCTTGGTGTTAAAATGTATTAAAAAAAAGCAGAACACTGGCTTGTAACTAAATTTATCCATTCCCTTACATTCCATCAGCTAACTGGCCCAATGAATTGTTGGGAGTATGAGCAAGCACAGGAGCAAACCATATTTTATTTTGCTTGGTGCCATCAGAAACAGACTGATTTCCGTTTCCAGGGTCTTTCTGGATTGCTATTAAAAATGGTCTGGGTGAAGCAAAAAGAACAGGATTAGTGTTTTTCGCACTGAGGAATAAACTCAAAAAGTTGCAAGTGGAAGATACACATCTTCTTTAATCTTGCATTTGGATAGAAGTGAGAGGGAGCATGGTCAATGCGAAAGCACTGTATGCAGTCTAAGATGGAAAACCCAGCTCAAGTGGGCACTATCCACTCTAGCTGTACATTGCCTTTTTTGCAATCTTGAAGCTTTTCAAGCTCCACATAGATGCAGACAAGGGGCTGCTTGCATCTAGTAGATACAGAACGTATTTAAACCCTCAGCTTGATTAATTTTTGCTCATGACTTACTTTCTAGCTATTTTGCTAAAGGTGCCATAAAACTCTCCTGAACTTATACCAGAACAAAATCTATGCTACGATGCTTTGCAACAGCCCACAGTTATTTACCAGAAAAATCCTGACAAATCCCATACTCCCTACAGGTCTCAGTTCCAGTGCTACCACCTTCCAGGAAGACTGAATAAAGTGTAAATATAAGACCAAGATGAGACTTTACAAACGCTTCCTTATCAAAATATTTCTAAGAAAAGGCGCAGCACAACTTTCTCCAGCAGATGACTGGAGTTTGAACCAACAGACCTCACTGGCAACCTCTTCTGTCTCTGCACATGGCTAGCAAGCTTTCCTGTTTCTGAGATGGTGTTTCAACATATTTACAGGCAGGGGAAGAAAGAAACTGCTTCGTATTGCCACACTTTGAGCAATTGTCCTGAATTCTCCGGAGGGCCACTCTAGCTGGTCCCAGACCATGGCAAGAACTAGAAAACTATGCCGACGCACTAAATCAGAATGAATGAAAAAATAAAAGTCAGTGACAAGGACACCTGCGATGTTGCATGGAGCTGAATCCATTCTTCCATGCAGGTTCTACAAGAACTTCTGGCTAAAGCTTTGCCTCCTGTTGTGTCACCTACCTAGTCGTTAACGTTAAAAAATGAAGGGGAGAAGGAATGAATAAAGTGACGCCGGTGAGAGCGAATGGGTGCAAGGAATCTGTAGATCATTAGGGAGCCAACGTTCATACCAACCTAATGATTTGGAAAAAGTAATTCAACAGACAGGCATTCTGCTAAGCTTATTCACACAAGCAGGGCTTACAGGTCTGGCTTAGATGACAATGGGTACCTGCTAGGTGACGACTGGTATTGGTTAAAAGTAAGTGTAAACCTGCAAATTGGAATGGCAGAGTTTTTGCTCACTTTGCATCTTGTGTATCCTGTTACATTTGTGCAAGGCACTAGAGAATCAGGCACATTGTTTTGGGCGGAAAGCATTGTACGACTAAGATGATCCGAGTTTCTCACATCCAGTAGCTTCATACAGGAGCACAGCCACATTTTAAAAACTGTCAATAAAGTTTCCCACTTCTAAAACTATCTCCTTTTCCAGATCTTTTGGGGGATGGGGAAGTGGGAAATAGCTTTGTTATAGCAAGAAAACTCCTGAAGAAAAATATTTGGGATCTATACAGTTTATCTCCACTCTGATACTGATGCTGGCAATTTCTGTTACCAGCATCAATACTAATAAGTGGTTAAACCCAATAAAATATATCCTTCCATTTTTACCTCTCAAGGGGAAGTTCTGGCTCTTGACATACCTGAACCCATGTCCAAATCCCAGTAGCACATAGAGACTGCGTGATACGTTCAGGCCATTCTTTCTGACTTCAACGGGAGGTCAGAGACAATGACCTACCTCCCACAGAGACACCGAAAATAGGGGAAATGGCACGTTCGATGATGATAAATGACCAAAGCATTCAGGCCAGCTCTTCCTTGGAAAAACAAAGAAATCTGACTCTTTTGGAGAGGCTGGTGCAGAAGCGTGTGATGAATCGGACGTTAGGAGGACAGCGATGCAGCTTAAAGCAACACTGAAGCAAGAGACTGAAAAATGGAAGAGATTATTCCAGATTCCGCTCGGTTCTGCCAGCACGGGAAAGGCTTTGCTGACATTTCTGTTCGTGCTCGGTGTGACAGGAGGCCAAAAGGGACCTCGGAGGGCGCCGAAATGCTTGTGCCACGTGAAGTATTTGGAGTCCAAAGCACAAAGCGACAAGTGAACGCTTCATGCAGGTCCAGCCGGCCGTGCCTTCTCGCTGTCGCTGGCCACAGACGAGACACGGTAACTCGGGGAGTGCCTGCTTTTGAATCAAAATGCCACAGCCGTAAGATGCAAAACTGATTTAATATAAACTGCTGATTAAAGGTTGTGTAAAAAATGCTGGTAATTTAGCTTTGTCCTGGCAGGATTTATCAGCTGTCTTCTGTCGTCTGTTTTGTTAACACCAACTTTCTAGCCCATTTTGATGATTTGTGGCTTTTTGTGCCTCTACGAAATCCGTATCAAATTTTTACCAGAGGGCAGTCTGGTCTGGCAACAAAACCATTCTTCTGTGCAGAAGTTTATAAAGAATAATCTTATTACAGTAATTCGTAAAGTGCCCTCAGGAAAGGTGCTCACAATGCCATGACATTATAGAAACAATATACAATCTGATACATAATTTTCAAAAAAAATCCTCCAAAGCAAATAGGGAAAATATAAAAGGAGGGAACAACAAATACGTAGGCAAATACTGTCAGACTAACAATAGTCAAATTAATTATGGAACGCTTTATAATTAGTCCTGGAGTGCTTGTAAAAATGGAGGGGCAAATTGGCAGGAGTATCTTGGAGAAGTCCCGAATTTTCTAAGTTCTACCAAAGTAAATATACCGTCAGCAAGCTCAGTGTTCGAAGATGAAATGACTATGAATTACTAGGAGGTATTTTACTAAGGAAATTGAATAAAATACGACATCCAAAGAAAACCCGCGACCCACATTTTACTAAGAGGAAAGACAATAAACCAGTGGCTGCGTATATCCACTGACCTTTAGTGTCTTGTTTTATAAAGAAAACAATCTTTCTCCTCCTCTCTCGGTTGATCCCAGATTTTTATATATATATAAAACTATAATACGCATACACACACATATGTGTGTATATATCTCAGGGTCTTACTAGATTTCAGAGTCTATTTTTCTTTTCTTTTTTTTTTTTAAATGACTTAGGAACATAATTGGGCAAAAAAAATCAAGTAATTGCGTGCATGCAAGCATGTCTTGCCACTTGCGCATGTAAATTACACAATTTGTAAACAAGTGCAGAAATAGCATGCTCAAATTAGGCACCTGATTGCCCAATTAACTTGTTCAAAGAAAATCAGATGATAACCTTCGGTAGCTCCTGTTACACATTTTACTTCTCAGTACTACTTTGCTGATTTCGTAGTGTATATTCTAAATAACTGCATTGTTATTTTGTGCTTTTACATGGGCATAAGCAGCGACGCATGCTTAATAAAGCTATCCAGTGAACTTTGGACCAGATTTCAGAAAGCTGCTTGGATCCCTTATTTCAGTGAGAATGAGCCGGCTTAGATAATTAAACAAAAATTAATAAATCTGGTCTAATTTCAAATGGTATAAAAAAATAATCGAGAAATTTGTGGGCCTTCATGCCTCTATTAATAGGTGAAGTTTTGCCTCTGTGTCTTTGATTTTTTTTTTAAGGTGTCTTGTTTTCTTTAATAGGCAAGTATTGTTTAACCATATACATTCATACCCTAATAAATTGTTAATGAATGGTAATTCGATACAAGTTGAGCCAGAACACCAGCTTGCCGCATTCTGGTGTATACTTTCGAATGGACAGAGAAACTAAAGTACCCAAATCTATCCAAGTACTGCAGGTAGAGACACTTGGTCATCTGTGTATTAAAATGAGTCAAGAAATGGACTTTTACCATAAATACGTTGCTCCTTTGCTGTTGTACTTCTTTTTCTGAGATGATGTTGTGGAAAGGGAGTTATTTTTTTTTTCTCCACCGATTTTTTGCATCAAATAAATCTTAGCAACTTTGAGGGGGGGGGGAGGTGGGGAAAGCTGAGCAAACCATTATCTTAACAACACTCTCTCAAATAAGAGAAAAGGAAGCAAGAGCAGAACTGCTGGGCTGGATCATGTCCCTGAACAGGTTTTACATATCATCCTAGTGGCTGCATTTACCAGTTCTTTATAGGCCTCCTGCAGCAACAGACATGCTGGTCCAACTGTTCCTCCCCCCTTGGAAACAGGAGAGCGGTAAGAAAAGCTACTGGAGCCCCATTATATTCTTATGGGTTTCAATCAAGCATCGCTGGATTTCTTCCCTCAACTTGTTGTTGCAACTGTATCTGCTGGTGACTTTCCGTTGCTGCTTTTCTTCCTCGAGAGGATCAAAATGCAATTTGGTGCTTAAATTACTTTGTTCCACTCCACCGGTCTGTGCCTGGTTTAAAAACCTTCCAGGAGCGCTGCTTGTCCTTCTTGCAAACTCAGACTTTGCTTTTCTCCTATAAACAAACAAAAGAAAATCCCAACTCCTCCCCTCGCCCCCTTTCCAAAAATATAATATAATCATGATCATTTGTATCAGGAGAATTACTTTGCAGTCTCCAGTCTTAGTACAGCTTTTGTTGAGTAAACTGTAGCTTATACGACTCAGAAGTGTTTATTAGAAAGCTTTCAAAAAGAGACCTTCGTTTCAGGAAAAGAAAAATTGTTCAGTTTAGCAAATACAGACGTTCACAGCACAGAGACTGAAATGGTTAAAAATGATCCTAAGGAGCAAGTAGCTCAGAGTTAGCAAAAAAATTAACTTTTTCCTTTCTTTTACAGGAAAACACTAATAGCTGCTCTGGTTTCCATACTTAGTAAGACAGAATTTTGTTGTATGTTCTTGGTTTTGCTTTTTTTTTTTTCTCTATTGCTCCACACAGGTTTTGATTAGTGCTTCTCCTTGGCTACAAGTGCTTCACTTTGAAATACAAAGCTCTTTTTTTAAAAAAAAAAAAACAAAACAACAAACACCCCAAAAAAAACCAACAAAAAAACCCTCCCAACACCACATCACTGGAGGGGAAGTGGGAAGTGATACAGTGCAGCTGCAGCAATCTGGTTCTGCTGTTGTCCTCCCCCATCCCCAAATCCTCTGCATAATTTCAATCTTTAGTCGATGAACCTTTGGCAGGCCTTCTTCCACCGGCAGGCAGTGCACCACATATCTCTGTTCTCCATCCCATAGACCTTCCGACACTTTTTCCCCTCCCCTCTAGGCTTCCTGTCAGAGAGAAAGGGAAGCCGGTTAACGAGACTCTTTCATAGCTTTGCTTCATCACCCTAAGATCAGAACAATCCCAGTGGAGGGTAGCAGGCAGAGAACCCCCAGCGTTTCAAAGGGATTTGGGTTGTTTTTGAGTCAAACGGGAGCTGACAAAGCAGAGACACATGGCCACGACTCCACATCTCCGAGGAACTAGTCCATCTCCTCACCGGGCTTCTACAGCCTCTGTAGCAGCTGCTGAGCCCTCTCCTCTGCTCCGGGGCTGATCCCAGGAACATACAGCCCTGACTTTGGCCAGCGGCTAAACCCGGTCTAGATAAATGGTATTTTAGCCACAGGAAGTGCCAAACCGTAATGGACAGCCACAGCTATTCTACAGTGCAGTCCAGGTCACTTCAGGCAGAAAGTCCAGAAAGCATCCTGGGCTGCATCAAAAGAAGCGTGGCCAGCAGGTCGAGGGAGGTGATTCTGCCCCTCTACTCCACTCTGGTGAGACCCCACCTGGAGTACTGTGTCCAGCTCTAGAGTCCTCAGCACAAGAAGGACATGGACCTGTTGGAACAGGTCCAGAGGAGGGCCATGAGGATGATCAGAGGGCTGGAGCACCTCTCGTGTGAGGACAGGCTGAGAAAGTTGGGGTTGTTTGGTCTGGAGAACAGAAGGCTCCGGGGAGACCTTATAGTGGCCTTTCA
Organism: Stercorarius parasiticus; assembly: GCA_013396915.1. NCBI lineage: Eukaryota > Metazoa > Chordata > Aves > Charadriiformes > Stercorariidae > Stercorarius > Stercorarius parasiticus. Next base: position 584,596 of record VWZL01002232.1, read on the forward strand.
GTACCTAAAGGGGGCCTACAGGAAAGATGGGGAGGGACTCTTTAAGATGGAGTGTAATGATAGGACGAGGGGTAACAGTTTTAAACTGAAAGAGGGGAAATTTAGATTAGATATTAGGAAGAAATTCTTTACTGTGAGGGTGGTGAGGCACTGGAGCAGGTTGCCCAGAGAAGTTGTGGATGCCCCATCCCTGGAGGTGTTCAAGGCCAGGCTGGATGGGGTTTTGAGCAACCTGGTCTAGTGGGAGGTGTCCCTGCCCATGGCAGAGGGGCTGGAACTAGATGATCTTTAAGGTCTCTTCCAACCCAAGCCATTCCGTGATGCTAAGTCCTCTTTGCTCTAGAGCTGTGGTACAAATATTTTGCATAGCTCTGAGCAGCAGACCTTGACTACCAGCAGATAGCAGCTATGCAGAAGGGAAAAGCTACCGGCTCCAATGCTTTGCCACTCCTTCCTGCATGGTGTGCTCTGAGCTCACTGACTGAAAAACAACAAAGTGACTGAAATCAAGTTTTAACCCTTGCCCTCATCTGCAGCATGTTCACGTGTGCTCCTTCTCTGTCCTCCCCAAAGTCAGCAAGGAAAGGCAGTATTGGCTTTTAAAGCTGTAACGATTGTCATGTTTTCCATCTTACGACATTCAAAAGTTCACAAGCTTAGAAAATGATCAAAGTAACTGTTAAAATGGAACTTTTTTTAATTCAACACATAGCAAGCCAGCAAACCTGAGGAGCACTACTACACAAGTAACCCAACGCTCGCTACAGCAGTGCCCTCTGTCCTGGCATCTTTAAATCAAACAACCGTCCAGACAGAATTGCTTAATATCCATATTACATGCTGCATAGCACCCATGGGAATTGCCTGGTCATTCCTCTCTTGCATACCTATGCATTTTTTTGATTACTGAACATTCATTAATGGGCACAATCCATGAATTGGGAAGATCCTAAGTTTGGTTTGTAGCATACGCAATGATCTGAGAGTCGTGAAGAAAATGAAAAGCACGAAATCTTCCTTTTGTCTCGTTTTAGGGTACAGTCACCTTTAAGACTGTGAGAAATAAGCAGTTTCTTTACTGTAAGAAATTTAACATCACACTTTGATTTTTTAACATAACTTTTCAAACACTTCTAAAGCAGGCAATCAGTTAGCTTTAATGGAAGTGAACGTAGCTTATGTCTAGGAAGACAAGGTATAAAAAGCTTTGCTTTGATCTAGTTTATTGTAAGATGCGGTTTCTTATAATTCAGCTGAAACCAAATAGCATACTGACTGAATGGGGATGAACACTCACGACAGCCCTGCCTTTCAGGGGAAAAAAGCAAAGCCCCGTAATGAAGGTCAGGATGCTTCAGCTGGAGCAGCGAATTTGGGCAGCGTCGCTTTACAGGGCAATTTAGACCCACAGCTGAACTCCAGACGTGCCTGGCATAAGGCCGGCAGTTTTGCTTCACAGCCTGCCTTTTTCATTTCGCAACAGCTCACTTTTCCCCCGGACTTTACCTTTGATGGTATTGAAAAGCAAAATAGGTCCAGAGCCCTTATTCTGAAGCGTTCTAGTAAGAAACTGCCTGACAACTGCAATCACGGTTGGTGGTGTGGGTTTTTCTGTTTCTTTGGCCACTGACATGTTATTTATTAAATGCCCTCCGGGTCCAGAGGCTGCTGGCCTGTCAGCAGGAGCTAATGGTCCCATACCTCAAGCCAAATGCTACTCTAGGCGGTGATGAAAGAACTGTGTGGGATTGTTTCTGCTCTCCACTCCCTGCAGGACGATTATGAGTTGGTGAGACCTGTCAATACAGACAAAAAAGCTGCTTATGAAGAACATACACATACCAACGCAGTATAAACACTTTTCCCAGAAAATGCAGTTCATGATGCACGGTGGAAAGGTTATTTTATCACATACAACATAAGTAAGTTGTAGGTCTATTTAGAAAGATGACCATTTAGCATTAGGTACGTTATGTTAGTTCCATTACGTTTCCCTGTACTTCCAGTCATCCAAACAGAGCAAACCAGAACACAGATCAGCATCATTTCACGTTTTGGGAAATAGAGAAAATGCATTCATTCTTATTTAACAACTCTGAGCGGCTCTTAGGAAAACTTTCTCCAATTTAAACAGAGAAAATAACCGGAAAAATAAACTCCACCCTGCGCTGAGATCAATACCAATAACTCCCGGTGAAATAAAGGCATTTCAGGTGTTGGTCCTCTCTGTGACACACCACTCTGCGGAGAGACAAAGAAGGGGCTTTGCTGCAGGGCAGTTGCAATGCAGCCCTCAAGGTTTTACTGGGAATGCAGGGCGGCCCTTCTGATCAAGGCTGCTCACAAAATACACTGGATTATTTCCTTTATTCTGCACTGTAAACCTTCTCAGCAGGTGTCCTCCTTTGCGAATGTTGCCCAGTGAAAGGTTTAGTTTGGTCTTCTGACTTTCCAAATAAGCCTCCGACATGAGCCTGGGGGTTGGCAACATTATTTGAGTAATCACATGGCATAAAGCTTGGCCTTAAATAATTCCTAAACTATTTACTGCTAGGGTTTTTGCTCCTGCGTAAAGGCCACAACCGCTTTACATCTAAAACACCTGAAAAAATTTTACAAACGCTCATTTTTTGTTATGTACAGAATGTAGCAAGCTTCATTTGGGCATCTGGTGCACGGAGTCACTGCCTCCTGCAGCCAGGAACCGCAGATATTGTCATCGTTCCCTGCATTGCTACGGCTTTTCACTCCTGCCCTTTTGAAGTCTCATAACATCTGGAAGAATGGGAACTGAGCTGACTTGAAGAGAGTTACTGAATGTGCTTTGATTTTTGATATAAAGTCTATTTTATAGCTACTCCACAGTAGCAAAAAACTAACTAATCCTTGTAATGGAGTGCAGACACTCTTTCAACTTTTACTCTTGGCTGGTAACTACAGAAATTTCTGATTTAACTGCATGTGCGGCTCACGCTCTGAACAAGTTTGGCCCTTATATGAAATGTATCTCCAAAACTTGAAAGAAATTTCCTCTCTCTCTGCCTGCTTACCATAAGTCATGTTTTAAACACCCAGAGACTACCCTGGCTCCTTCTGTCACTCCACGATACTCAGGGCAGCTTGTTACCTACTACTTTTTTCCCTGCCTTTTATCAGCCACTTCCCTTGTTTTACCTACGAATGATTGAAACACTGAAGATAAAATGCAAAGCACTAACACTTTTCTCGTCTTTGGCATTTACCACACACTGCACGGTTTTCCAGCCACTACCGGCAACCAGAGATCTCCAGTCAATTCTGCTAGGGTTCTTAAATGTTTTAAAAAACACTAAGTTTTTATATCCACCACTACTAACTGATAATATATTCCTTAGTTATCACTGAACGGAAAAGTACTTTGATGGGCTTGTATGTTATAAGCAATTATCCTGATTGCTTCCAAACACAGAACGGGCTTGAGCCATAATTGCAGCGTGCAGACTGTGTCCCCGATCACGTTCTCGGGAGAGGGTCTCTGCACGATGGTGTCCATGACTGACAGACCAAGGCAGCCAAACTGCACCGAGGCTGAGCTTTAGTGTATTTTGATACGCTTTGCAGCAGGTCTAAACAATACCGGTTGGCTGGAACTCCTTCGTAGGCGACACTAAGAGCAGATTAAGAGGAGGGTGTGAGAAGGCAATCCTTGCCCTCGGAGGCTTTTCACGTTTGAAGTGTTGTCTAACGCAGAGAATTAATGTGAAACGATAGTGTTTGTTTGAAGGGAGGACCTGGTGTTTCCAGTTACATCTCCTGGGGGAAACCGCGGAGAAGACTTGTCATCTGTAAACATCAGATTATCGAACTTAAAGATCCTCTCGCCTGTTCAGCCTTTTTGGGTCTTATAAGCAGGGAAGTAAAAATCAGCATCGCACAGTGGAGATCATGCTGGCATTTATTTTATCCTACATTATATAAAAGTGGAAGTATGTGGTCATTAAGTCCTTCAGTACCTAGAGATACAGACTCCACCGCTGCTCATCCCACATCATTTAATTCGTCCTCCTCGTACATGCCCATGCTGTGCCTTATTTTTTCTCCTGCTTCAGCCTCAAGTGGTAGAGCAAACATGAACTTGTCCTTTCTCTTTCATGCAGAGAATCGTACCTAGCCATGACGCGTAGCTGTGCCAGCACTCAACCTTCTCTTGCGCCTGCAAAGTTATCTTGGGAAATCGGTAAGAAAAAGTGTATTTCCCATCTGCTTTGGGAATCTATCTCATGCATGATTCAGAGAACAAAGTATAAGGACTTTGGAGGTTCCCCTAATTCTCCTTCATGACTACAAGACTGCTAGATAAATGCCTATGGTTAGATACCCCTGAGCCTAAGGCAGCCGCATACTGAACCCCCGACTGATCCAGCTGTACATATGGCTTGTTTCAAGGCGCTCAGGAACTGGCTGATAAGTCACATTCACAAAGACCTTTGGGTGCTGCTCTGCTAAAGGCTGCCCAAAAGCAAGGACTTAATGCAAGCCACGATGGCTGTCTGAGCACCCCAGTTCCCGGGACAGCAAGCAGGGAGTGCTCAGTGGCATCAGAATTCAATGTCCATGGGAATGAATGGGGAAATGCCTAAGGCAGGTGTCAAAAAAACCACAAAAGACGACTATTTTGAAATTTCGTCTTTCTCGCGGACTTAACTGTTGATGTACAGGTCTAGAGAGGAGACTGTTCAAAACCAACATTCAACAGCCCTCTAATGGGTCAAGGACGGACTGGCCCCATTCCAACATGGCTAGTAATGTGAAGAAAGGTGTAGACCTGAGCACTTTTGCAAACCTGTACCTAATTCTTTACTGCTCAGTGGTTTGTTCAGGCCAAAAAAGTATCCCAAAGCCATTTTAGAAAACTGCTTGAATAAATATTAAGGACAAAATATATGGTCAGACAAAAAATAATGGTTTGAACTTACTCTCTGAAGTTCCCTTGGGTGCTACAGACGTGTGTCTAATCTCAGGGACGACGTACGTATGCAATTGCATGAGTTTGTAGTGTGTCACATTGTCTGGGCTTAAATAAATCTCATAAGAGAAGAGAAAGTCCCCTATACTATAGCTTTCCAAAAGCAGTTACATTCAGTGTAAGGGTGGGAATTGAGAGACCCCTGTTTTCATAAGGCAACATCTAATTTACTTTGAAACAGGAGAAATTAGACTTTCATTTAATATAGTTATTTAACATCACTTCGCATTTGCACCCCCACTTACTGCACATAATTTTTCACTGCAGGCAAGCCCTCGTAATTCATAAATGATCTCACTGATGACAGAATAGTCTAATGTGTGCAAACCCAGAGGGCTTTGTTCCTTTTTTTTTTTTTCCGCTAAACAGTCTTATCAATGTTGTTAGACAGAGATATAAAAGCAGTTCACATGGTTCCCTGAGCGGTTTATAATTCTGCCATCATCAGTGCTTCCCCACGTTTTTGTACTGGGATTATTTTTAAATTGTACTTAAATCGTTGGCATCTCCATACAATCCTCAGAAAGTGATCTGGCGTTTCTTAAATGCTGTTGAGAACTCTCAACTCTACAGCCACAGATCAACGTTGTTGCTCGAACAAATAAACTCAATGCATACGTGTCTAATCCTGTCCTCTTAAGCGTCTGATTTACAATGTGGCTAATTGCATTTTTAGATTCCCAACACTCCTGGCACCAATTTCTGCTACTCCACAAAAGAAGCCAGTTTCGTAATTACTCTGTATCAACCCCATTGTTGGGAAATCAAATTCTCGAGGAACTTTATGGATATCACGCTCTGTCAAGCCGCTCTTGTTCAAATTGCTGCCAGCATGATGTCTTTCACTGTTAGTTGTTCCTTGATGGAATTTAATAAATATTCATTGGCAGAGTGCAGCGTAATTGATTCAGCCACTTTCACTTTTTAGCGGCCCTGCAGGATGCCACAGCCTCTGCAGAAAATCTCCAAGATTTGCCAAAGGTTGACAGTAAGAAGCTTTGGAGATTCACTTGATGAAGAGAAGGGAGAGAAATAGTATCTCTTATCGCCATGTCTAATATTCACTGTCAGGAGAAAAAATGCTATATGGTTCTTTGGATGAGCAATGCGCCTTATATAACACACTTTAAAAATTCATAAATTCATGAAGTGCAATATTAAATGAAATATTATGATATCAAAAAGGTTTATGATCACAGAATATCAATTTATACTGAAAAATACGTTTCAATAAAAATTAGGATACATTACATTAATATTATTTCTATTTATTATACAGAAGATTTCCCACTACTCATAAATAGTGATTTACATTTACTTTTAGTATTCAGCATGCTAGGCACTAGAAGCCCAATCCCTTCGAACTCTTCATAAAGGTTTTTAACTCCCCCTACAGTATCCACACCTATAGTGCGTTACATTTAGGACCACTGGAAGTCTATGTTTAAGCGAACATCCCACGTCTGCAGTCCTGTTCATGGAATTAGGCCTTGTACACTAGCTGTTTTGAAGAAAGGGTCAGAGTTGACTTCAGATCTAATATGCGCATCTAAGACATCTTCATTAAAAATGACAAACTGCAATATGTATTAATATCAAAATGCAATATGGATCAAACATATTTTCTGTTTAAAAGTACAGAATTTTCTGATATCAATAGGGACTTACAAATATGTAGCCTACTAGCATCAGACTTTGCATTTCATCTTATTGTTCTTTCAGTTGCCTTGAAATATGCTTCATCTTCAGAGTTCGTTTAGGTAACGGCCCTAACTGCTTGAATCCCATTAGCCTGTAAGCCTAACCATCACCTCGCTCATTTTCCATCTAGTTTTGTAAGAAATCTCTTAGTGGCACAAAAAGGAATGCACAGTGCCAGGCTCTGCACCTACCAGAATGTTCTTTTGTAAGCATATAGTTTAAAAAATACATATTATAGATCCAATTCTCTGCTTGTAGACACTGATGCAAAAAAAAAAGTAACCGTACTGAATTAAGGAGACTGGCAAAAGTGTTAAAATCAGCCATCCTGGCAAAGTGAGGCATATATTTAATTTGTTTCTTTTCAGTACCTGTTATGTCACATTTACTTCTATTGTGATACACTGTGAAACAAAACAAAAATTTCTAAAAACTTATTATTTTTTCTTTCTTTCTTTCCTTTTTTTTTTTTTTAAATGTTGTTCACTTACTGGAATGCCGGTGAAGGTAACTGGAGGTGACTGCCAAGAGATGCTAAAGCTACTGCCATTGGGAGTGAATTTTGCTGACCCTGGAATGTTCACCGGAGGAGTGGCCTGTGCAAAAAGAAAATATTATTCCAGTAAGAAGAACCATCCCTCTTCCAAAGCATTTCAAGGGACCTTTCACTCCTTGGAACTGTAAATCTACGAGAGACTTTCCGAGGTGGAAAAAAAATGCATGGAAACAAGCATTTTACCCTTATGAGAGGGATAATTGTGGACAAACCAGTAAGGAAGGGCCGTATTTATATATCACTGTTCTTAAAATCTTGTTTAGAGACAGCCGATAGCTCTCTCAAAAATCCACACAAAACCCTTAAAAGCTAGATCTGATAAAAAACCCCCACAAAATCAAGCATTATATACAAATAACTTCTAAAATAATGCCAGCTAGTAGCAAAAAACATTACAAATGATCACCTATTCCCCAGTGACAAACAAGGCAGTATTTAAACTGGTGGCAGCTGGTTTAAACAACAGAAGACCAGTTGGCAAGTCTTGTTGGTCAGTAAGGTTAACGATCAACAGTAAGGGTTGGCCACTTCTCATTTATCAGATAAATGTTGTTAAGAATCATCCCAATTAAAACAGTCTTTCCTATTAAAAACAAGGACCTGAAAACCATCCTTGGGATTCAAAAAAACAGCTCTTAGAAGACTAAGCTAAAGCAAATATTTGAAGGACCCCTGGGCCCCTTGAACTCTTAGTTCTTCCCGTCTGGACTGTAACACCGAGCGCTGCCTTGGGGTGTGATACCTGATAATCTGAGCTCAGACCGTTGAGCACCTTTCATCTTGTGCCTTCCGTCCGGTTTTCTCACTGAGATCTGAGCCCTCAGAAATTCTCCCCTGCCTGTTTTTGAATCCCATTTAATTTACAGAGTCAGGAAATGTGTACCTTTGCAGTTACCCTGCCTAGCAGGAGTGCGAGCAGCCACCATGAACACAGGCTCCCTTTGACTCTTGAATTTCAAGCTTTCACCACAAAAAAAGGCTCCTTGGTTTAAACTTATAAAGACCTTGCTATTGAAAATGAGTTTTTACTTCTGCCTTTCAGTTGTCTGTGCCTGACAATAACGCAATACACTTATTTAAGTAGTGTTTCTGTTTGAGGCTGCTGAAGTTGTCTCACCGCTTCAGGGAACAGAGCGCTTTCCTGAGCCACCAGGCAGAGAGCAGTGATGACAAACTACAACCTGATAGTCCCCCATTAAAGATAATCTTCAGAGTTAACAAGTGCTGAAGCCAATCCCCTGGAGTCTCTCCAAGGAGAAGAAACTGAGACCACCGGATGCCTCCATCTATGGCAGCGATGCTCTGCGGACTGCTGAGCCTGCTGACAGCTCCAAGGGAATCCACACAGACACGAGGAGCAAACATCCACTGAGCTCCATAAAATATAAAAACCTCGCTGAAAGGCATCAAGAAAAATTTGGCAACTCCAGGTGGTACCAGTAGTGCTCCATCACAACCCCGTTCAAACAGGCAGGAGTGAATGACCATGGCACTCCTGCCAGAAAGAACTGGAGGCGGCTGGGTGGGCAGCAGGGTCGCACTGCCTCTGCTCAGCATCCCACCGGGGTATCAGCTCAAAGCTGGGCTCAGCACAGTGACTTCCTCAGGTATTCCAACAAGACCTGCAAGGGAAATCCTTGATGCTGAAAGAGCCTGCCTGTAGCTCCTCTGTAGCTAAACTTAACAGGTACGGGCACTAGTTTCACAATGAAACATAAAGGAGGATCATAGAATAGTTTAGGTTGGAAAAGACCTGTAAGATCATGAAGTCCAATAGTTAACCTAGCACTGCCAACTCCACCACTAAACCACGTCCCTCAGCACCACATCTACACACTTTTAAATACCTCCAGGGATGGCAACTCAACCGCTTCCCTGGGCAGCCTATTCCAATGCTTCACAACCTTCTTCCTCATATCCAATCTAAACCTCCTCTGGTGCAACTTGAGGTCATCTCCTCTTGTCCTATCGCCTGTTACTTGGGAGAAGAGACCGACCCCCACCTCTCTACAACCTCCTTTCAGGTAGTTGTAGAGAGTGATAAGGTCTCCCCTCAGCCTCCTTTTTTCCCAGCTGAACAACCCCAGCTCCCTCAGCCGCTCCTCATAAGACTTGTGCTTATGCACGAGAAGTTTAAAATTGCTATAATTTGCACTTACCTAAAATGCCCAATTCTTTTTTCTCAGTGCCTAAATATCTGCCTCAGACATGATCAGATTTAGGCAGTCAATCACCTTCTTCACTTGTTTCCCAGACGTGCATCTTTGCTTATCAAGCACAGTCACCTTTTTCAGGCTAACATCTTAGACAATCTCTTCCATAAGGTAAGCAACCACAGCATTACAACAAACTGAACAGTTTCTATGACCTCACTTTGCTTAGAAACCTCCACCTAATTTCCAATCAAAACACATTCATGGATAATTTATCATTATTTATTTGTGCCAACATTGCCCTTATATCTGAAACAGCACAGGCTTGTCCTCTTCTCCTCTCACTTTCTTCCCAGGCAGCAATCCCACCCTCTCCTCGCCCCTGCTTTGCCCGAGCTGTCGGTCCCTGGGCTGGAGATGCCCTCCGTGTCCTCCCTTCCCTCCCTCGTCACTCTGATCAACTTCTTTCTACCTCGTTCTTGGAGCCCAGCATCCTTGGACTTGGTTGAGCAGAACTCTACTCAGGATCTCAGTTGAAGTTATCTTGTACACGACATTAAAAATCCCTGTCTCTCCTAGGTACTTCTTACTCAAGGAAGCTGACAACTTTTGTTTTCCTTTTCACAGATCTCTTCTTGTTGGCTGTACTGCTGATATCCCCTGAGTTTATCAGCAACATTTATTATAGTATTTTTTGTAGTATTTCTAGTACCAAAATGATTTAATGAAAATGAGATCAGGCCCAAATACAGCTTTTTATTCAACTCCACTAATAACATTCAATAGCCCTTCCAAAATAACTCACTGCTGTCCTCCCTGACGCCCCAGCTCTCTCTCCTACACTAAATTTAATCTCTAAGCCTAACCAACACTGCCTATATGTTTTAAGATGAAATGCTCTCCTCGAATCCAGAGGGATTTGTTTTTCTGTACTTTGTTGTTTACAAAGCTACCTTGCCCAAGGAAGATGTTAGACTGTTCTAGCATAATCTTTCTTCGGGGTTCCTCCATTGTAGTTCATCTCATTTGCTGTACTTCACACAATTTCTTCAATTATTCCTCTAAATCCTTCCTCATCCATAGGTCTGCGTCAGAGAAGAGAGTCAGGACTTGCCAGATCACTTCCCCTTCAATACTTTCTTACTTCAGGTATTATATTTGCCATTTTCCAGTCATACGGGAAATGGCAATCAACAGATCTGTTTAGGATTTCTGTGACCCAGCCTTGTCTTCTGTATTTTTTCCATCTTTTAACAGGAATCTTGGGATGGACATTATTCAGCCTCCCTTATCTGAGCTCCCTGAGCTGTGAATTTTGCCTCTTCAGTCCCAAGGAAGTGATTTTCACTTTCATGCTCTCATTCATATGAGAGATTGTCTTCATCACTAATTCCCGTTCAACACTTCATTTCAGTTTTGATACAGATAATATTTTTATCAGAAGTAAAAAAATGTTTTCAAATTCTGTACATGGCTCATTCCATCAAGGAAACGGCAGGAAATGTGGTATTAAAGATGCTGTCGTCATTCTCTACCATTCCCTTTTACACCACAGATTACTCACAAGAATGCTTAAATGCCAGTAGTGAAAGCTGGGCTCAATTCCCCCTCTTGCTGGTCAGAGTTGAATCTCCACTTTGCCTCCTGGAGAGTGCTCTTCTTGCTGGGCTAGCGGGACCCTAGCGCAGGGTGCCACTGACCTGCTCTGCAGAAGCTGGCTCCTTTGCAAGGAAAACCTGAATATGAGCTGGAGCAGGGACCCCGTCTCCTGCTTCTGACAGGAATGCCTTGAACAGCGTGGACTGTGTCACTCCTCGCTGATGAAACCAAGTATTGAAACCAGAGCAGCGTGAAAAGGAGACAGGCCTCAGACACTTGTAGCCTCGTGTCGTGCAATACATCAATTCAAATCCAATTCAAGCGGCTTAAACATTTGAACTCGGATTTCCTTAGGCAAGTGCTGTACTCAAAGGCTGCTTATAAAAAAAGGATCGAGTCTCCAAATTGCGGGGAAGACTGTCATGACTGCAAATCCCAAATGAAGTGAGACTCTTCTCAGTAGCCTAGACTCTGTGAGAGGCAGGGCTTAAGCTAGACTGAGAAGAAAAGTCTTCCTCCTAGCTCGCTTCTTCAAGTCCCCGGCTGGTGTGCTACCCAATGCAGCTCCCACCTGAGACGCCCAGCTTCCACCCACGCTTTCTGCCGCGCACAAGAGTCTATAACAAGTCTGTGAATTCTGTGTGGTTCCCTCTGCCCTTTTAGCAGGTCTGCTCCAGACGCACAACAAAAAGGTTTCGTCTGCACAATGCCGTATACCAAAGTTATTGCATCTGATAAATTTGACAGAGTTCAGTTCTCCGGTGCACACACAGGTCATGGACCACACTACTTCAAAGCTTCTATTCTTCCTTTCTGATATGGCATCCAGACCAAAATACGTCAAATTTTAGTGCACTTTTACAATTAATGCTTTCTGTCTGAACTTAGTTGGAAGTTTTTGGAACAGCAGTTTTTGGATCTGATTGGATTTTTGCCATTTGCAAAGTATTACCTCTAAGAGTAGGAGGATACCATATATGTCTTTTGATTCTTCCTGCTCTACTTCACATATGCAAACTGACATCTCACACTGTACAAATAAAGGAAATTAATTGTTTCTGGCATCCCTTGGGTACTTGCCTACGGACATATCCAGTACAAGCAGAGACGAAATGAAGACTCTGGGAGGGATTCAGCTGACGGAATGAGAATTTTTACAATGCAGGAGACCCTATCTGAGCATGTCACCTTGGGCCCTCCTTATGGTCAGTGGAGAATTAACTGATGTAGGCAGCAGGATGCACAGAGCGACTCTTCTCAACCTGAAGTATGCACGTATGTGTGGCTGGATAAATAAATTTGTGGCACCCCAAAATCCACCGACTGTGGTGGGAACACAAACAAACAAACAGACTAGCTCTGAAGCGGACATCTAAATCTAAATGAGACAAACCCCTTGGGCTGCCCTGAAAACTTTTCAACTCACTGAAACTAGACTTGGCTTTTTAAAAGCCAGACATTGTGATCTGACATTTCTTTATACATTAATGACATTAGTGTAATCAATGGAGTTCATTTTCACTAGCGTTACCTGGTAAGCATGGTCTGTGTGTACGAGGTAGAGGTTGGTAGGAGCTGAGCGGCTCAGAGGTGTCATCAATTTAGTCTCGGTTTTGGCACAGGAAGTTTCAGGACGGATTGTATCTTGGGTGGGAAAGGAAGGAGGAGATGCTAAAGATGGAGAGACCGGGGAAAGACTGCTTAAGCCATCAGCTACTGAGTCCGTGTTGAGCCTGATTTCTGTATAGTAAAAATCCTCCTCTCCATCGCTGTAGTCAGACTCTCCTACACGTCTGTATCAAGACAAAGAATGGAGGACTGATTAAACAAAAGCAAGAACCCCAACGTAAAATTTAAATTCCAGATGCATGAGCAAATATATTCATGCTGTCAATAAATTAATATTCCCAGTTTCAACCCTACCTACTTCATCATCATTCTGGCTGCAGGGATGGGGGAGAGTAAAAGAAAATCATCTAGTCTGAAGGGAAAAGAAGCAGGAATTAAGACTTTTTTTTTTTCTCTCTGTGTTCTTCTGACTAATTCTTTGACCTTGGAGTAGATGTTTAACTTCTATGCTTCCACTTAAATATCAGCTTCTCATTCCTAGCTATTGAAGTTAACAAGAATCTCAACACACTTTGACTTCCGAAATGACAGAGCAGCCACAGAAGGACGGGTAAAGATAACAAACACAGGCAAGATATACTTCACTAATGTTACGGCAAACAATATGTAATCTTATCATAGGTTACTTAATTAAACCAAATAATGTTACGTCCGGGGTTCATCGTAACTTTCCTTGGCATAACCAAGGAAGCTGCTAGAAAACAGTCTCACCACGCAACTCGCTCAGACACAGGTAGAGAAAGGACACAAACGGGCTGGCTTGCCAGTGCAGGACTTTCTGGTCCTACCCTCCAGAAGCAGATTTACTGAAGGAGGAAATGTGAAAGGCTTAATTGCCCCTGTGTGCCCTGGCACAATCTGCTGCAGGTTTGAGCATGAGTGCTAGGAGCAAAGCAGCCCAGTCAAATAGGTAGTTCCCAGGACATGTTATCTTGGAAGTCCCAAAGAAAAATTTTAGCACATTCATACATGGTACACAGACTTAACTCACAGCTCACACATGTATATTTTCTCCTCCATATGGGAAATCTGGGAGTCCTGAGGGCCCTCCTGCCTGCATGCCCATACCAGGGCTGAACGCTGGGCCCCCTCTTTTCCCAGGCATGCACCTCAAGAACAGCCCCCAGCCAGTTCCGTGGTCTGCTTGCCCATGTACCGCTACCTGTGGTCCTCTTGCCACCTTACTCAATAAAACTCGCCGAGAGCATGAGTTCAGCAGATTTGCAAGGCTCTACCAGAAGTACCACCTCCTGGACCGCCGCCAGTCACTCACCAAACCCCCTCTCTCCGGTAACGTTACAAGCTCCAAATTCCAGGGAAGTTCTGCTGTTTACTTCTCCCTCTCCTGTGCCACGATAAGGATGTCCCCACAATATTACAGGACAAAAAGCAACATTTCGTAACTGCATTCTGGGAGAGATTTTCTCTGTTTCTGATAGCCTCACTCTTCAGAGCCTAAAGCCCAATAGCAATTACCATGACCTTTGCAAGACTCCCCTGAGCTCCACACCAGAGCTCTTTAATTTTTAGGCACTGGATAACACAGACTTACACAACAGGGATGTATTTCCCCATATCTACGAGGTGAAGACCATGAGTCCCCACTGTAACTACATATGAGAGAGCGAGGTCACTCAGCGCAGGAGATTTCAGTTGCAAACTAAAGCTCCGAAACGAGCTTGTGTCATACAAGATTCATTCACTTCTGCTTCTAGTCCAAGTAACATACACATGGAATTGCAGCTCAGTTTCTTTCTCTTAGGTTTCTTAGGTGGGTTTTTTGGTGGTTTTCTTTTTTTGGCATGAATTTGACTCAGAACTAACACAAGCACCTGATCTGATGTGATAAAAGGCTGGAAAGTATTTATGCAGGACCCTGAAACCTGCTGTCTTTCGCACAGCATCAGCCTGGATGCGACATGCAGATAGCACATGTGAAGTAAATGCCGCTGAGCTGCGTGGCCATTAGGGATGTCCAGTGTGACCCAGAGCTGTTTCTGATCTTCTAGCAAAGTTCACAAAAGCTCAGGAAAGAAGGTGCCTTGCTGTTGGAATAAGTTCTCGTTCACTTTGAGGCACTACCCCACAATTTCCTCAGAAACTGAGGGATCTGAGACAGAAAAGCCAAGGACAATCCAGTTCATCTCCCCAGCCAAGTGCGACTACTCCCCCCTTCTATACCAAATCCTTCAGACTTTGGAAGAGCCTGCTCTCTTACCCAAGGTGAATGGTCCGTATGTGTTTCTGGATCCCTGCAGCTGTGCTCAGTACCTTCCCACAGTTTTTCCACAGGCATTTGAACATCACCTTCATGGAGTTCTGAAAATTATGAGTAAAGCAACATTAGTTGTAAGGAAGACAGAAAGAAAACCAAACCACCCAAACCAGACATACAGTTAAAATACACTGTGAAGATTCAGAGCCTCTAACTTCACATTTTTAACGATGTAATAGTTTCTTGTCATCAGTGTCATCCTACTGAACTCAACAGAATCCCAGCGAAAAGCAGCAGGAGCAGCTTGTGACAAAACTTGACCTCTCTCCACTCTTTGGCAGGGCTTTTTCATTCGCAAGTTCCAGCTTCTGTCTCCCCACTCAAGGAGACAGACAATATAAAAACTTCCTACGCTTCTTTGGAGAACTTTCAAAGAGCAACTGATGAGGACTTCTCACGTAATGCGAGGCATCTTCTCAAATTAAGATCTTCCCAAGGCAAACTCTTATCAATATTTCCTCTCGTGAATTTTGCAACACATAAAAAATATTGTGCCAGAGAACCGTAGCTTCTGCAATAACAATATTCACCCATGAGCTGGCAAAACCTCCTTCTATTTCATTCAGAAGCTGCTGCGACCTTTACTTGGCAAAGAGAATGAGAAGCCATCTGGCTGTGTTCAATGTTTTTAAAAGAGTATGTGTATAATCTCATTTTAATATTCTAGTTATATTCTTTAATATCATTTCATTGGCCTAAACAGAGTTATTGATTGAGAGCACAGCCAACAAGGCTATAACCAGACCAATCTTCAATATTTTGAAGACTCTGGAGAAAACTAGTCTTAAAGCACAGTATGCAGCAGCATATAACACAGATGTTGCAGAACTGTATACATTTTTTTTTTAAAAGCTAATTTTACTCCAAAATTAAACCTACTTTATAATTTTAAATTAAAAAAATCTAAATAATTTGTACTTCTTGTACTTTCTTGTTACTAAAGAAAACATGAGGAAGAGCTTCAAAATACTGTATTATTATCCTATAATTTTAGTTACATGTAAGATTAAATGAATAAATTCATATAAAGCTCAATTAAAAAAAAAAGGGAACAAGCGCATCCTCAGAGTTGATTCGGTGCTTTCTTCAATTTGGATCCTTTGGAACTGCATGCCAGTAGATGGTTAAGTTTCAGCATTTGCAAGAAAGATAATGATTAGAATATAACAGGTTGCTCAAAGAGGTGGTGGAGGCCCCATCCCTGGAGACGTTCAAGGCCAGGCTTGATGAGGCTCTGAGCAACCTGATCTAGTTGAAGATGTCCCTGCTTACTGCAGGGGGGTTGGACTAGATGACCTTTAAAGGCCCCTTCCAACCCAATACATTCTATGATTCCATGATAATTTAAAAAAATCTCAGCCGCTGGGCTTTTTAAGATACAAGTTGATTGTAGCAGCATGTTCTCATTGTTACCTGTCAAGTTTAACAGTCTAACATCTCCTGTTTGAAAGCATGGATGCTAAGGGCTTCAAGATTTGAGGTACGTGATCATACTGTTTGTATGAAAACTTTCTACTTTGGAATAAACCGCACATAACTTCCCTCTATAATGTTTTGATCTGAGAATACAGCTACCATTCAAATATATACAGAATTCTTTTTTCCTAAAATTAAATATAATCTGTCTAGCAGTTCTGATAGAGACGTTTTTTACTTTTATAATATAATACTAAATACTATAATTGCTCAAAAACCCACAACCAACCACGGCGGCAAGATGAAGACCACGCTTATCATTTACATCTTAGGAATTCTGATGTGACATCATGAACACCATATGCATCTTTATAAACATAGAATGGTTTAACATCAATCTCCAGTTTGATGGTAAAACCAATCTCCTAGCTCCATTTAGCTTTATTGTCAGTGCTAGGAGTCTGCAAACACCCATGCATTTTAATGTAACCAAATGAAGTCTTACTCAGTAGAAATACAGAACATCCAGACTGCTTCCATTTCTGACTAGTCCCAAAATTGCCTAATCGGGCCTAATGTTTTAGTTAAGAAAATAATGGAACATAAATGGTTTGGTGAGGAATAACTACATTACTGGAAACTTTTAAGCAAACAACATTCTTAATGGGAAATGGTTGCTAACATGACATTTTCCAAACACAAAACGAAAGAAACGTTAATAAGTAGAAGTAAGTTTACCAATCGATCTATTTCCAGATTTATTCCTTCTGACTCCTGCAGTCGTGAAGAAGAAATAACCTGAACATTTTTATTTCAGCTTCTAAAGGTGTGAAGCTGCTCAGATAAAAGACCGTGTTGGGGCCAGAAGAAAAAAACCTGCAGGAAACGCAGTTCATTTATAAAACAAAGTTTAGCAGGTAACGTTATTATTTATCTAAATTCAACATTTGCCCTACAGAGCAAAATCCCCTCAAACCGTAACAGATAGCATAATAGATCTGTGGTGGGTACGTAAATAGAAATATACGAAGACAACTTATACAACAATAAAGATGGCAGCTGCAAACCCATCTGTCTCACCACAGCTGAGCAAGAAGAGTGATGCCAATAAGCTGAACTTTAACTGAGAAGTAGAAGGCAAACCAGCACACTTCTGCATTCCTGCTCCTCCCGTCCCACACCCCCCAAAATCAGCTGTCTTTAGTTTAACAGTCAGCTCTAACTTCTCATTTATTATAACAAAGGTGTCTTCCAAAATATTTTTTTTTCCTTTTCAGTAAGAAGCATGAACATTTTCACCCTTATCCCACGAATAAGGGCAGAACAGCGTGGGTCGGCAAATAAGCAACTTCTGGAGCAAAAGGATAAATCTGAACAGGTTTAAACAATCATTAAAACTTCTTCCTGCTTGTGATGAAGCAATTAACTGTCTCAGACTGAGCCAGAAACAAAGTCACTACGGAGGATAAATTCTCTGTTTTTTCTCCTTACAAAAAGCCCTTTTTCATCTTGCTACGTAAAATCTGTCCTGTTGCCTTGGGAGGGAAGGAAACTTGGACTAGTGCCATCTCTTTGTTTTCTTTTTCGTTCAAAGGAGCTTGCTTGCTAGCATAACGGTGCTTTTTTGGGGTTAGTTTTGGACTTTCGGTTTGTTTTTTTTCTTTGCTGTGTTTTATTTAGTCTGCTTTTGCACTCCTACTGAGGATAAATTTGGCCACTGCTAATCTGCAGCAAAAGCCATCAGGTTTGATATCTCTCTCTCTCCTTTTTTCACTCCATATGTTTGCACAGAGAAAGCTTCACAGTATTAAGGTATCTGACATGCTGTCAGACAAACAGCACTTTCAGGGAACAAGAAGTATTAAGGCCATATCCAGTTTTTGTGATGACATCTAAAGGCTGCCTGTTGCATCCTGCATACAAAGAATTTACTAAAGTAGGATAGAAATCCCTTGAATGGCCAGAGGCAACACCTTCTGGAAATCACTCTAGTGTTTTCTGAGCAGGAGGCTCTGTAGAACCTCACCATCTGCCAGCAAATATGTGGTGCTGATGGCAGCATGTGTGTGCAGTAGGTGACTAGGTAGAACGAGACATAGTGACTCAGCTAAGTACCTACGTTAATCGGATGTCAAGGAGGGATACACATACAGAGCTATTTGGGTGACCTGTTCCTTTCTCACAGCAAAATACGTCTACCAACATCCCATTTGCCCATGGGTATGGAATTTAACGCGAGGCTAACCTTTCTCTTCCTAGGAATGGGTTCATCGAAGAGAAGGTTGCTTGTTTCAGCTTCATCAATACCATCGTCTGGCTGGGAAGGTGTCCGAAAAGCTTTGAAGCTGTCAGCTGACAGAGGTGGAGATGGGGTGGATGGGTTGGACTGGTCACTGGGAGCGTTCCAGCTCCAGTATCCACTGCTGCTGGTACTAGAAGGCACAAATCCTCCTTCTTTCCAAGATCCATTTAGGGATTCTGTCAAGAACAACAACAGCCACCATTACAACAATACCCTGTGCTAGGGCTAAGCAGCTCTTTTATCTCAGGCTTAGAAGCCATGTTGGTAATTAACTGTGCGTTCAACAAAGGAAAGCGAAAATGTTGGATGTAGAGAGGACAACCACATCTATCCCACTGCATACAAATGACATATTCCACACTTCATGTTTCAGGTGTTTTTAAAAAACAAGTATTTTTTTAAAAAGAAATGCTGGGTTTGGAAACATAACCTGTTCTGGAGCATAAACCGCAATAAGCAGTCAGATATTGCATGCATGATTAAGGGAAAACTTTCAAATACATCCTTGACTTTCAATAGGAACACATGACTGTGGTGGGGCATCACAGCAAGCTCCAAGCCACCGCACGGCCACCTCCAACAGGAGATCCCCTGGGAAGAGGACATACGCCCTGAGCCCCAGGGCACTAACGAGATCTGCAAAAACATAATCATCATCCCAGTACTGAAACACCAAAGAAAACCATAATTACACTCTAACTGTCTTCTCATTATCTCCCAGTGTACACTCCTCTGCCTAATTTGAACCTCTAATTGAAGTGGTACGTATCCTTGGAAGGATATCCTTTTTTCTTCATACACGTGTATTGTTAGGCATCTGGTTTTGGAAGTGGGATGCATAGATGCTGGATCACCTCCACACCTACTCACTGGAGAAACTCCCTCCTCACTGCAGCAGTTCCCCTGACATCAGGTGGGAAGCAGATGCTCAGACTAACAGGTTACCCTACAACACGGTGGGTGGAAGTAACAGCATTGCTCTGACGTACAGCTTGAGCCATGCTTCACGTGCTGAGGTCCTCAGGCATTAGACATTGGCATGTCACTCCTCCCAGTCCCTAAAGGGCTTTTGGCAGGAGAGGAGTATGTAGGTGTTACGGTTCGAGAAAACCCATAACAATTTCTTGTCATTTAGACAATTATTCTATCACCCAATGACTCCTCCCCACCTGGGAAGGGAAACCAGGGAAAACAAGGAAACACAAGGGTTGAAATATAAATAGATTTAATAGAATAATACTAAATAATTAACAATAATACTAAAGAACCAGTGTTGATCCTGATACTAATATAAGATATAGAAGGATTATACTCGGACAATTCTATCAGCAGGAAGCTGTGCACTCCCAGCGGTGGACAGCAAGTGTCGGACACTGTGGGCGCAATGGCTTTGGGAGGAAGGGAAGGGATCAGGGGTCCAGCACCGGGACAAGAAGTTCTCTGGGCCACCGCCATCAAGGGAGAGAGAAACTACGCAGCAAACTTTCTAATTTATATTGGATGTGATGTTCATGGTATGAAATAATCTTGTTGGCCAGCCTGGGTCAAGTGCCCAGGCCTTGCTCCTCCTCATCCCTGCACCTGTCAAGGCTTGAAAACACCGAGACCTTGAATCCCACATAGCCTAGCTGGTTATAAAGTAAATATTTTCACGAATTCAGACACTAGAGTCTTCCAAAAGTGGAGTTCTCCCAAGCATTAGAAGAGAAGTTAGTCCTGTGTCACTCAACTCAGGACAGTCAGCCACCAACTCGCCAAAAGTGTGGCCCACGCATGTCCAGCGGTGCCACCATGGGCGTCTCTGCCTGAAGCTTTAGGTTCTCACAGGGCTTGGGCACATGTGCAGGGACGCTTTAGGTGCTGTTTCTCCCTAACTCAGGCATTGGAGGCTTTTCCCAATGACAGTGTAGGTGCCAGAGTATTGTGCAATACCCAACTTTGAAGTTGGCAAGCAAATAACATCTTATCTGTTCATGAAACATTATTTAAGTGTGAGACAGGAGTCTTTTCAAGCCAGCGCCTGCCTTTAAGAGTTCTGCAGAAGTCACTCCTTCATTCCTTCTCAATTTCTTACAGATAAATTTAACTAATGACATCAGCAAGAAAGTAATGTCTACCACCTGCTACTAAAAGCTTAACCCAAAACCCGTGAATTATTTTTTTTTCTCCTAATTCAGTTGTTTTGGACGAAACCCTTGATCGTTAACATCAGCTGCTCACAGAACAGAATGCAGTTCTCCATCATGTAAGCACATGCATAAAAATAACCCCTTGCGAGGGCAGCAGTCAAGTCCCTGCACTTACTGATCAGGGCCACAGAGAATAAACGGGAGCAACCCTCCCTCCCCCTGGCAAATTCCTCTTTGGAAAAGGACACATACATTTCCTGTAGCTAATAAGTTAACACATGAAAATGTCATGTTTTCATTCGTGATTACAGCCTTCATGTGACTGTAATGGAGGCGGGTTTTGTTTCTTTTAAGTATTTATACTTGAGTCTCGTGTCAAAGCCAAGAAGTACATCTGGTATCAACTTGTGACCTCAGCATAGCTTAAAATTTCCAGTTCAGAACACAGAAGGAAACAGCACCCTTTCAACTACTTTCTGACACATTTATGGTGGTACTTTGTATTCTCGGGGTTTACAGCTTCTCCTCACCTTGCTGAGAAAGAGATATAAATCAAGAACTTTTAAAAAGTAGTATGGAAAGACTGAATGAGGCTAACACCAGGGAAAAAACAAACACTGGTTCTCATTAATACTAACAAATCTGTCAATGAAAAGAAATTTAAAATATAAATAAATGCAACTTACTCTTATTTTGGGGCTCTTTTCACATTACTGGAGTTGCATGAAAGAGAACCCGATCAAATATTACTCAGCTGCAGGGAAACAAGGGCCAAACTCTGGTCCAGTTTACATGGGGGGTCATCCCCGGTAATTCCAGACAGATCGGACTTTAATCACAGAATTGCAGAATGGCAGGGGTTGGATGGGACCTTCGGTGATCATCTAGTCCAACCCCCCTGCCAGAGCAGGTTCACCTAGAGCAGGCTGCACAGGAACGCGTCCAGGTGGGTTTTGAACATCTCCAGAGAAGGAGACTCTGCCACCTCTCTGGGCAGCCTGTGCCAGGCGCTCTGCCACCCTCAAAGTAAAAAAGTTTTAATATTAATGCTAACTTTTTTTTTTTTTTTTTTTACTTCTAGGCAAAATTCCATCTGTTTAAACAAATGTTCCTTTAATTACACTGCTACTTACTGCCCTTTTTTGGAAAAGGATGTAGAAATAATTAATCATTAGTACATTTGTAGCTCGTATAACTAAGATCAGAGCCTAGCCCTGCAACACCAATTGAGCTTTGAATTATCAAATCTTTACACTTTTATTGAAATCTTTAGTAAGGCTTCACTCAGGAAAAACTAAGATATTCAGGGAGAAGGTGCCCAACAACAGCTTCAAAATCTTTTCTGTGACTACTGAAAATACATGAATTACTTTTTCAGGCTTGTTTTCCCAGATTTCGGGAAACAAGCAGACAAGCTATGTGAAGAAATATCAAAGAGCACTCAGGCTGCATGAAGAAATATCAAAGGCAGTTAACAGCTACCATTTACCTATTAGCAATTCAAAAGGGCTTGTTTGGAAGATCTTTCCAACCGACAGCTGCTAGCTAACTGCTAGCTAACGTGCACCACTGCTCCTGACAACTGTCATCTGCTCAAACTCTTTAAGGTGGCAGATACTGCCTTGCCCCACACGAGAGCAGCTCCCCATGAGCAGGGATGCAACGTGGGACACGCACGTGCCTCAGCCACTCTGAATCCCTGCCTGGGACATCAGCACAGATCCACCTTCATCTGTGGTTTCGGCTGTGACCTGGAGCAGCTGGAGAGCAGGAATGTTTTCTGCCTTCCATTGGCCTTCCCTGGGGGCTCGCAACCTCCAGCCCTGAGGTGGGACAGTCGCTGGGGATGTCACTGCCAGAGGTTTCCTAGGGCTCCTCAGGGCAGTGATACTCCATAAATGCTTCTGTTTTCAACATTTGGCAAGTGTGTGGAAAGCACACAGGGAAGAACCATGGGTGCTCACGGCTAGACTTCCAGCGAAATGGGCAAAATTTAAGTTTTGTGGAAAGGAATGAAAAAGACCACACTATTTGTTCAAAAGTCCTGAAAGCTGGGATATTTCTCATGGTACAGATTCCTTTTAAGTACAACATCATTCAGTGGATTGCCCCTGCTTCCATGAAGAACTGCTAAGACTATTTACCCATTAGTTTGCAATCAGTTAGTATTCCTCAAGGTACTCCAATTATTTACAGTAGAAGGGCATTTAGTATCAATTTAACAGTTATGAGTAAGAAAGTTATGAGTAAGAAAAGCCACTCACACAAACAATACTGAAACATCCTAACAAGGGTGTCCTAATTTAAATTATTCCTTAAAATATAACACTTTTAAGAATTTCTTGTAAATGCAGTCAAGCTTCCATAGATTAATTATATTTCATTAGCAATCTCATTATTACCATTAACTTTGTAGATTTATTTTCATTTGTGTGTCTTCTGCTATACCATGAATGAAGTAGTCTTTTAAGGGATTATGGATTTGGCGGTTGACCATCACAGAGTTACAAAGGGCAGAGGAACTGAGGGTCTAATCCTGCAACGGCAGAAACAGACCTGTCGCCATGCAGACCGCTAGTGCATGGCCTCTCTGCCGAGGGCTGTCATCTGGAAGTGCTTTGCCTCATCACAGTGTTGAGTAAAATCTGATCTGATTTCCATGGGGTGGGGACAAGGACCACAGACTCACAGAATGGCAGGGGCTGGAAGGGGCCTTCGGAGATCATCTAGTCCAACCCCCCTGCCAGAGCAGGGTCACCTAGAGCAGGCTGCACAGGAACGGTCCAGGAGGGTTTTGAATGTCTCCGGAGACGGAGACTCCATCACCTCTCNTGCGGCCTCACCAGGGCAGAGTAGATGGGGAGGATGACCTCCCTCAACCTGCTGGCCACACTCTTTTTAATGCACTTTTTAACCAATGCTTTTGTTTACTGCATATGTGCAAATGCAAATCAGCTGTTTGGAAAATTAGCATTCCAGTGAGGTTATGAGACCTTCTGTAGTGCTTATCTCCCATTTATGAAATGAGGCATCTCCTGTTTCATAAACTGGAGCCACTTTATGATTACAGAAAAGGTTTCTTCTCATTTCTGCTAACTCTGCACCAAGACCTCGACTATGTGGGAGCAAAGCTCCCTCAGTATAATCCCCAGCATGCAGGTACCACTGCCAGTCCTCCTTTGTTCTCCACCATGGCCACAACTCCTGGAAACAAGCCCCCGTGTACACAGCCCCTGCCCAGGCGCTGCTGTGAAGGCTTACCGTTGGGTCGGATAGGAGGGCTGCGGACCAAAGGGCTGGTGGATAAACTGGTGAGTACCATGGCTGCTGTTACTTTATCCATGTCCAGTTCTTCTGAAGATTTTCTGAAACACAGTGAATGGGAGGAAGGAAACACATCAGCAAATGCTTAACTTTTTCTAGGTTTTTTTTGTTTTTTTTTTTTTTTAAATAACAGACCAAACCCTAAGTCAGTAACTGAAGCAAGCCACCAAGCAGAGTTCTCAAAGCTTTCATCTTCTGGCAACCTGAGCATACCAACTGGCTACTTTAAGACAACAAGCTCAGCATAAATAAGAAAGGCAGTGGGAAAAGAGAATACATCTTTGTATAAAATTGTCAGGATTCCTAAGACACACCATTAGTTTGACCCTGTTCCCCTTTTTCAGAATTTCATATCCTTAAAGCTAAGTGTCTAAGCTTTTTTTCCTTGGATGAAGACACAGAGATGCAAAACCCTGTAAGATTACCAGTAACATTAATAACTGTTTAATAACTGTCATGGTTTCGGCTGGCATGGAGTTGACTTTCTTGCTGGCAGCTGGCACAGTGCTACGTTTTGGATTTGGGATGAGAACAGTGTTGATAGGGTAATGGTGGTTTTAGTTGTTGCCAAGCTCTCAAGGCCTTTTCTGATCCTCACACCACCCTGCCAGCGAGCAGGCTGGGAGGGCACAAGAAGTTGGGAGGGGACATGGCTGTGACAGCTGACCCCAACTGACCATATGATGTTATGCTCAGTATATAAAGCCAAGGGAAGAAGAAGGAAGGGGGGACATTCGGAGTAATGGCGTTTGTCTTCCCAAGTAACCATTACGAGTGATGGAGCCCTGCTTTCCTGGGGATGGCTGAACATCTGCCTGCTGATGGGAGGCAGTGAATGAATTCCTTGTTTCATTTTGCTTTACTTATAAAACTGTCTTTATCTCAGCCCACGAGTTTTCCTTATTTTCCTGATTCTTCTCCCCATCCCACTGGGGAGGGGGAGAATTGAGCAAGCAGCTGCGTGGTCGTAGTTTCTGGCTGGGGTTAAACCACAACAATAACCTACACTACTCACTCTAGGGTGAGGAAGAGCTATGAACTGGAACTGAGGGATGTGATTTTTTTCTTTGTTGCTTCCGCTTAACACTGTTAAACATCCTGTACTCTCTCCAAAAGACTGATCCTGAATTTCTCCTAGTCACAATTATAAACTAATTCTTTAAAATAATTAGTAAATTGGCAGAAAACCAGTGCAGTGGGGGAGTTTTTCTGCAGGTGTGATGGGTGCCTGAGCCAGTGGGACAGTGCAGCGGGAAGAGAAGGACCCATCGCTGTTGTAGCTCACCCTCGCTGGGAACCAGCCCTATGTCGCTGCTTTGATTCATGCAGTTGAGACCCATGAGTTTTGGGGGAAAAAAACAACCATAAAAGCAGCATAGCAGCAGAGGAGAGGGCATGGGGAAGGGGTAATAAGGGAGAGGAGGGCAGCCAGCTTTCTAGGGGAGGGAGAAGAGGATTTGGAGGCAACGGATGCCTCTAGAAACCAGGCTTCAGTGACTCACTGCTCAAGGAGCAATGTTTATTTTAGACAACGCAAAATTTTCCTGGGCTGTAAAAATGTACATACTAATGCTTTTTTTTTCCCAAAAGTAATTTTTCCTGACAGGTTAGCAGTATAACGTACAATTCTGAACAGTGTACATACCAAAACAGAACTGCTAAATCCACTAGGTTTAGCAGACTTTAGCTTTCCATCCTTGTGGGACTGTGGAACCTAGGCAGACAGCTTCTTGAAAACATCTGCTTTCAAACATACAATTGATCATCCAAGCCCATCTTCTAATTTACTAGAGATCAAGTTAAATTTGTTCTTATAAAAGAATACATTTCCCCCCCTCTATGCTGCATTGTGGGGTTTCTAGAATTTCCTCTGTGCCTTGAAAGGAGCTCTACTTAACTGATCAGGTTGAGTCTTTATTTAAAGCCCAATATGAGAAGTGTTTATCTACCTGACGTTTTTCATCACCTGTTCATGGGTAAATCACCAAAAGTCACCATGCTGCTTGCAGTCCCCTTCCTAGAATCCCATTTCACCCATCAGGGTAAAGGAACATTAACTGGAAACTATGCTACAGTCACAGCCTCTTGATATGTTAGTGAGCAAACCTCAAACTTGTCCATGAAAAAGTGCACAGCTGCTTTCTGGCTGATGCAAGGACCCGCACAGAAGCCGATGAACACTCTCCCATGCCGCGCAACAGCTTAGCTCTCATGACTGTCTTTTGCAAC
Source organism: Stercorarius parasiticus (assembly GCA_013396915.1). Classification (NCBI taxonomy): domain Eukaryota; kingdom Metazoa; phylum Chordata; class Aves; order Charadriiformes; family Stercorariidae; genus Stercorarius; species Stercorarius parasiticus. The sequence continues at coordinate 610,914 of VWZL01002232.1, forward strand.
ACATCAGGGCCTGGAACTGAAACACTGATGATGGTTCCTGCCGCATTCTGAATATTTCCATAGAAAGCCTCCTTTCCTTCAGCCAAGGCTTTTGCGAAGAGCACAGCAGCCATATGGTCATCATCAAGTACTGGAAATATCTTGGATATCTGCTACTATAATCAGCTAATACTCGAATCCATCACCCATCAGGTCTTCTTGCCTGCAAAGGAGTATTTTGCTCAGAATGCCAAATTCCTCTGGGTCCAGAAGACCTTGCCTCAAGGATGTTGTGGAGATGCTACATTTTCTGGAGACCAACCCTGCCAGATGATTTTCCCATTACCTAATATCCCAGTATGAAAACCCACTCTCTGGGAAGCATTCAGCTGCTCTGTAGTCCACTCCTGCAAGACTACACTGACTGTCCCTACTCCTCTATCCAGCCGTGGATGAACCACTATCATCTCCATTTCTGCAATGTATGAAGACAAAATGATCACAGGTTCCTGATACGCTGGAGAAGCTGATCCCTAGTGTTTGGAATCAGCCCTCCAACAGGGCTATTCTGTCTGTGTGGTAACAGGACTAACGCGCTCCCGGACAGGCCTCTGCAGAATTGCAAAATCAGACTACAGCAGTTGTTGCAAGCGTTGGCCAAGTTGGTGTCAAGATGTCAGAGTCTAGACCCAGAGCTAATCCCAAAGTTCCTCCAAATAGTCTATAAATTTAACTTCTAGCTCTTCTGTATCGATGCTTTTTTTTTCTCTTCTACAATGACTCAGACTGCTGCTCTGAAAAACCAACCTTTAAAAAAACCAACCTTTTAAAAAAACCCCAACCAATAATTTTGTCAATAATGTCCCAAAATTGTCAGCATTGGCATCTGTGTCTAAGATGAAAGTTTTCATGGGTAGGCAAAGGACAGGAGTGGTCATGACCACCCCCCCCACCCCCCATCCCCCCCCAACATTTCTAACTATGATAAACCACACTCTTGCAATTACTGGAATGTTTTGTTCTACCTGATCCAATTTAACAGGTTTTCAATATGGAAAGCCCAAATAAATAAAACTTTGGACTTTTTCCCTGCCCATTTCGAATCACAGTCATTTTTACTACTTACTGCTCCTCAGCTGCAGCCGGCAAACAAGGAATGCTCCGCTCGTACTTTCCAGCCACAAGAATTTTAGCAGCTACAAGTGCTGGCTTATGTGACTCTGCTCCCAAACACATTTTTACAGTTTGGCTTATAAATGTAAACACACATATTTCACATATCACTCAGCCAGCACCACTGCAGGAACAGCAGCAGCCTCGGAGGGAGAGGCAAAGCATAAAACTGAAGACAGGAACCACTTAAGCCATCTGCATTTAGTCAGCATCACATGTGAGTCCATGTCTTAAGACTGCCCCAGTCTTTTCCAGCTTTCTCCGCTGGAAAGTTGAACCTACACACAGCTGTTGAACAGTATTTGCACTCAGACGGGAGAATAACTTGTCCGTTACACATCAATTGTTCACAAACCATTTATTCCACCATTGCTAAGGTGATTTTCTGCAGAGTGAAGTTATAATCCCTGCCGTTGCTTATACTGTTATTAGGTGCAATGAAATCTAGATCAGTTGTAAAATCATCTACTACGTAGCTATGAAGATTTCTTTTCTCCAGTCCCACATTCCAGCCTCCAAATGCAGCCTCCCAGCTTCTGGATGAATATGTTTCCATCAGCCCAGTCTGCATTTAAGACCAAACTGTTTTGGATCTTTTATTTCCAAGTCTCCGTAAATCCAAACACATGCAAATAACTGCATTTTAATGAACCAGTTAAGGCATAAGCAGCAGAAGTTAGAGGCCCTTAGGACAGATCTTTTACCACCACCCCATGTCTCTAAGCTTCATGTCTCCTTGCTTCCTCAGCAGGGAGAATGGTTTCACATGATCCCTGCAATAATCTAACCTGGCTAGCCTGGTACTTAAAATAGTCCTTCTCTTCAATAGCCAAGATCAAATTCAACTTAGTTACTACACTCACTCTTACTCAATCCTTTCCTTTGCTTTGCTGATGAATTGACCATTTTTTAAAATTCATTTAATGGCGTTAAGAAACTATCACATCTTGTCAGTCAGAGCTCTGTGCGAGGAAAGGCTAGATTTAAGCTCCAAAAGATGAGCAAAAGAGGGTCCAAGATGAGTCCAAGGCTACGCAAGTGTCCCAAAACCGCTCGCTTGTACTATAGCCAGGTCGAAAGACGACACAACAGCCCATCTCCTACTGTCACATTGCCTCAGCCAGCAGCTGACTCCCCCTAGGACTTGTGTTTCCTTACAGGACTGAATCCAGCTTAAGCTTTTGGTGTGGTTTCTCCCTGCTAGCAACTTTCTGGCGAGGGGTTGTCTCCCTGGCCTCCCCTTGTGAAAGTTATGCAAGTGCTCTTCTGGCCACCATCACCTTCACTCTCCCTAGTAAGCCTTATTCCCACCTGGACACACCTATACCGCACCTCTGTTGTTTCTTTTCTGTGTCAGCCACCCTATCATCTATGGTTGGAACTACTGTTTTTTTTAGCCTTTCTCTCAAAAATCCTTAAAAATACATATTTCATTCCAGTTTTGAAGTTTTTGGTCTACCCTTTACTATTTGCCTGGGTTGGACCAAAAAGATTGCAATTCTTCCTCTTGGAAAGACTGCATCTTAGGTCAGTACTTTACCCAACCATATTTTAAGAGTTCTGGAGAACATTCTTTTAGCAGAGAAACTGGTAGTGGTAGCAGGTGTTTTTTATAAAATTGACCTTATTGAAAAGGAAATCTTAATCTCATTTTAAGCAAAGGAAAAATAAAAAAACAGAGAGAAATTTATTTTCCCTGCCCACAACTCCAAAGGTTTCAATTAATTCCCTGACCTGTGCTCTAACTCCAGCGCAGCGATGCTCAAAGCAATGATGCACAGGTTTGCCCTATGGGAAGTGCCCTCCTGTGCTCCGGAGCTGCCTCGACACCGCATGAGTGTGGACCAGGCAGCGCTTCTTCACCAGGGCTCTACTCCCATTGAAAAGGTGGGAGGGGGGAGTGGAGGCAGCATCCTCCAGCTGGCAGGACCAGGCTCCAGGGGGTAGAAACTCCAGCACCAGGAGATGAGCCCACAGAGAAGGGAAGGGGAAGGACATTTCCAATTACTTCCAGTGGAGGTTGACTACAGAAGCCGATGGTCACAGATACAGCCTTCTTCTGCAGAGCCACATCCCTCTGCTGTTCCAGCACTGCTGAGCTTGCCTCTCCTTATCCTGCTTTCTAAAGAATAACCACCTGAAGTCCACGTCTGAAACATTCAGATTTATTAAACAGTTTACATTTTTCTTTGTTTTGGCAGAGGCATGCGCTTACCTATTTCTTACTGCTATCCCCACCAGAGGGACCCAGTAAAAAATAAATAAAATAAAAAAATTTAACTAGGATTGATCAAGAACAGCAGCAGCCAGGCACAAAAATGCTAGTATGCTATGTTAGCTGGCTTCTGTCCTCCACACAAAAACCAGCTGATGACAGTGGTTCACAAAACATCTTGACCTTTTGTTAAGGAAGTAACATAAATATGCATGCATTAATATGCTACAACTAAGACAGAATAACAGTATAGAATCATAGAATGATTTAGGTTGGAAGGGACCTTAAAGATCATCTAGTTCCAACCCCCCTGCCACGGGCAGAGACACCTCCCACTAGACCAGGCTGCTCAAAGCCCCACCGAGCCTGGCCTTGAACACCTCCAGGGATGGGGCATCCACAACTTCCCTGGGCAACCTGTTCCAGTGCCTCACCACCCTCAGGATGAAAAATTTCTTCCTGATATCTAACGTAAATCCCTCCTCTTCCAGTTTGAAGCCATTACCCCTCGTGCTATCATTACAATCCCCCTTAAAGAGTCCCTCCCCATCTTTCCCATAGGCCCCCTTCAGGTACTGAAAGGCTGCTATAAGGTCTCCCCGGAGCCTTCTCTCCTCCAGGCTGAACATCCCCAACTCCCTCAGCCTGTCTTCACAGGAGAGGTGTTCTCTCCCTCCCACACTTTTAAATGCTCATAGAGAGACCTCTGAAGTCTTACTTAGACCACCTGATGACAGCCCCATCACATTGATGCCATCATACTGAGCACTGTATCAATACTGATACATAAACATGTTGTTACAGGCTTTTATATGCCAAAAATATGATTCATCATACAATGAATCATTGTAATCAGTGCACTAGTAATAACAGAAGTACTTCTGAAAGAAATAAAAATCCTAAATTACATTCTACAGTTAAGTAAAAAGATTTTGGTCTCTTCAATTCTTCATTAATGGCAAAGGCAACATCCTAACAAGAAACTGTCAAGAAAAGCCATGTATGTGGCTGTGACTCCAGATATCTAAAGTAACTACAACCACTCTTCTGTCTTGAGAAAAGATCTACAGTATCATGCCGCAAAATATTATTAATCCATAAAATACTTTACATTTACGATAATATTTGATTACCATCTAACAACTCAAAATATTGACAGTACAGATAAATGAATGATCTCGCTAGTTGCTGTTAGGTTTGTTTCTTGATTATAAAGATTTAAAATTAACCTGTTTGCCAAAGACAAAAGGAAAAATTGTAGAGAGAATGATCCATATAGCCAGTCTGTGTTCCTAAGCACTCTGGTAAAAGCTGTAACTTTTCACAATAAAGCAAAAAGCAAAGGGAAATATTTTCAAAGATTATATTAAAACATTACAGTACTATAATGATAATCTTAAAACTTAAAGGAGCATTACTATCTACACATCTAAAAAGAGAACTGGTGTTTGATATCCGAAGCCCAGACACAGTAATACCATGCACTAATTAGAAGTTAGCGATTTCTGCCTTTGCTCATCATGGCCAAACATAGAATTAACCTTTTCCACTCTTAATTTTGTGGTATTTGCAATCTAGTTCATATACAAAATAATTGCCATTTCTGTGTCTCTCTCTGATGTTCTGGTTATACACCAGCAATTTTTTAGGATACTGACAGAGATTAGAAATTAATTATGATAAAGTTCTTTATTATACTAATACAGGAACTTTTCTTCTAAAAACATGTATACCTGAACTTCTCAAGGAAAAAAGAAAAGTGCTTCAAAGGCCACCTCAAAGCTCTCCGCCACCCCCAGCCAAGCTGAAAGACTTTGTGATTCAATTATTCCAAGGACCTTTGGAAGCCTGGCTGGTCTGTTAGAGGCTGAGGAGAGCTGATAGAGTCATCAGCAATGCAGACACAGACCTTCTATCTGGACTGTAATGGTTTAAAGACAATAAAAAGTCTCTGCAAATTAGTGGTATCACATGGGAGACATTCACAGAGAGTGGTTCTCAGCATCCTGGAGAAGAAAATATGTTTAAGAGAAGAACTGAAGAGAAAGTGATGTGTAATGCAGGTGTGTTTCTCAAAGTCTTTTATTCTTCCTCGCAGCACACCTTCCAGTGCTCCACAGAAAGAAGACTCTGTAACAAACAAGTATTTCTCTAGCCACTATCATTAAAAGCACTAAAACTTGACAGAACATAATCAATTGGTTTTTACAACGGTTTTATAGATTTAGATAACCAAGAAAATGTGATACTTGGTTCCAAAGGCTGGTGGACATACTCTCCCATACACAGGGGTCTTGCCTGTCTCTTGGTTGCCCCTGCCCCCTCCTCAAGCCCCCGGAGAACAGATGGCTTCCTGAGCCAGGCACGTCCCCAGGGAGCCCCTGAGCACCCTTTCCCAACGTCGTCCTCCTCCCTACGGGGGTACAACCCAGCGATGCTATCCTGGCTGCTCTGTAGGCTACCATTGCACCAGACCTCTCCGGTGAGCGCTGGCAGAGCTGCACCAGCAGCAAAAAGGATGTGAAATTACTGTGATTTCTGTCATTTGGTGCAAACGCATCCCATGGACACGCTCTGCTGCCACCGTTCCCTCTGCAGCCTAGTGGCAGGAATAGCTGATTTGCCCTCTAAGACTCCCCAGAAAAGTCTGCTTAAGGCAAAGCCTGCAAAACAGGCCTGCAAAATGCCTTTTTTGTTTAAGCCTTTTTTTATCACCGCTTCTTAAGTAACTCATCTGCCTTCCTTGAAGGCAGCTGAAATTTCAAACCTATCCAAATGGGAACACGACTGAACTCTAGGTTGCTTTCTGATTTACAAAACACAGGATACAGTGTGCTGGGGGTGAGGCGGGAGAGGATGGGTAATAAAACACTGCTCTCATTATATTATTGGCCGGTGATAAAATCGACAGTTTTTAAATGCTCTGCATAAATAGAAACAGTTAAGCAAGCCAAATTCAACACTTGGAGGTAAGCTGCAGTGTACAGGAACAATTTATTCTATATATTGAAGAAGTTGATCCATTGAATAATTTTTACTTTTCAAACAGCTGAGACATATCAGGAGAACTTATCTGGTGCAGAGCCCTCGGGGCAATGACAGAAGCTGAAGTAGGAATATAACACAGAATCTGTCTGCTTCAAAACAGAAAAACCAAATAAATGGTAATCACTTGATAGATTATGAGTGCAAAGCAAAAATTAAATTCATAAAGGAATAACAGAACCCTGCAATACCGTCACCCACAAACCTCCAAGATCTTCTAGAAAGATTTTCTGTTCCATCTCCTCTACTTTAGAGGCCACTTGCTGATGCAATAAATAACTCAGTCTCTACAAACCAAGTATAGAGATGCCCTGAAACAACAGACCAATTATTCCAAATATTACCCAATATATTCATGTTCATCCCTTTTCTTCCTTTGCCTTAGCTAGTGTTTTAGCTTGGTCACAGGCACACCCCCTTTCATAAATGGGATTGCTTTGATGGGGTACTGTTTACAGGAAGAAAATTTTGCACTTCTGATGCCTTCTTCAGGGAAAGGGGCTGGACCACTTGCTCCGATGCCCAAGAGGTACCGCTCAATGCAATACAAATTATCATGCTGAAAATGGAAAAAGATGGAAATGGAAATAAAGAACAAAACCCCGAAGGTCCCAGCTCATGAAGTGTAATAAGAACGGTGCCAAGAAGCGGTGTGATGTGCTAAGGGGACAGCTGATGCCAGCTGGTAACAGACAGAGAGGGTAAGACACTGCCTCCCCAGGTAGCCGGCATCCCAGTTCCAATGCCTGCTGCTGTCTGTGACCCTCACCTGGCCGTGCAGTCAGAGCCCCCCAAGTACCACCGCGTCTGATGTCTCTTTTTCACAGTGCTCTCACTCAGCCTTTTGCAAAACTGTTTTTCCCGTAAATCTTCCTTAACTTTTGAGAAGAATTATTTTACCAGCTGAAGATACCCTTATGGCAGATGCTACGGGTACTTTGTCTTTCCCAAAGTAAAATACAAAATACAAGGCCAGAAATTTTTTGCTCTTCCTTCTTCTTTCCCCCTTATCTATTGCAAACAGGATGATTCCCACTTTGTATGAACTTAGTTCTAACATTCATAAAATATATTTTATAATATCAATGCCTATACACAGTCCTAACACATCTACACGGATCATTGGTTTAGCACAATTTATCTCTAAAAAGCTGCTGTAAGTCAATTTTAAAATAATATTTAACTGCTTTTTTTCCTTCACACGTTAAAATATCGGTTTTTTTCAAATAAAATATACATTGATGAAACACTTGAAAAAGCCTGCAAGTTTTCCTCTCGCCAAATCAGAGCCACAAGCATGCTGTCCTGTTGCTACATATAACTACTAATGTGAAGAAGATGGCGAGCACTTTGCTGAAATCAAATCAGTCTCAAAAATGACCCACAGGGTCAGTTTCTGTTCATTGTTAATATTTACATGTCACTCTCTTGAGCTTTCCAGTTTCTTATTTTTTTAAAGCTAGAAGCAAATAAAATTGTAAAGAAAAAAACTACCGATTCTGGACCAGGCTGTCCACAGCCACCAGTACTGCTGAAAGAGATATGGAGACTAGAGGTAGAAACACCTCTGAGATGACCCTCTGCTTTCCGCCAAAGCAAGATATTATATCCTAAAGAACGGAATTTCCAAAAATTAAACCATTGTTTCTATGGCATACTTGAGCTAACAGGTCACAGCACTGTACAGTATCTCCCAGGGTCATCCTTCGCTATCGCAAAGATTCAGGAGACACACATCACGGTTCACCTCACAACGGGTTGGGTTTTTGTCCTTCTCAATCTGTTAGAAACCTGTTTCAGAACAAGTAAGGCACTGAGCTAGCTCATTTTGTCCTCTCCACTCTCACCTTCCCTTCATCTCCATGTCCTTGGACCAGTTCTGCAGGGCTACATTGACAACAGTACCTGTGATAGCTAGCTCACAGTTATTTTGTCCAGGTACACCTATTCAGATGGGTTCTCTTTCCATTTCCCTGACCATCCTACAAGCCTGTGTTCATCCCGTGTTGATGCAAGTACATCCATCACGAACAGAGCTCCAAGTGTTATTGATATGGTCTCGCCCACATCTCCTACAAGGACAGTATTATTTCCCTGTCTCTGCTGAAATCTCTATGATTTGACTCATAAGGATAGCTCAGTCATCTGTGATGAACAATACAACCCCACTGCCCTTCTTTTCATCACTTGTTTACAGCTAATGAAGTTGGAATTAATTGGTGCTAGAGAACTTTTTTTTTCCCCTTTTGAAAGGGTGACTAAAATGTTTCCTTCAAAATTCAGTCACAAACACGACTAACATTTATCTTTACACCCAACCTGATTACAGGCCAGATTTTCATGATTTTCCTTTCTTAGTTTTCATTTTCTCAAGAAGGAACATTACTGAGATAGCAGCACTTCCAGATACTTTTCAGGGAGGGCAGTAGGGTATACAGTGCAAATATCGGTAATGCATAAACTCTCACACTTTATATGTGGGGCTCTGCGGGCCCTTTGGTCTGGTACTCTGTGGCCAACACTGGCTGTTTCAAAGGAAGATGCAATAGGGATGTTCCCACAATCAATATACCATCCCATTCCCAAGAATTATGAATTTTCTTACATTCTGTGACCAGATTAAAAAGACACAAACAAAACATTGTAGATCTTCCAATACATTTTCTATCAGCTATCACCCTGGGTACTCTTCTTTTCCACATTATCTCCCTCGTCTGTACATTGTCCTTATGTCTGGGCTTCAGTCATGTTCTACGGCAGGGAGCTGCAATCTAGTTACATTATTCAGGAGACAAGTATTACCTTTTATCAGGTTTGATTTAGTTACTTTTCTGATTGTTCTGTTGTTTTCACAATACCAGACATGCACACCAGAAGCTCTAAACTCATCACTGCTTTATTTACGATGACATCTCCTCCTATAAATTTCTTTTTTTGATGTGAACATACACAGTGACTTCAGTATTTCTTTACATCAAGTTCTTTCTATGTTTATCAAGCCACAGTTCAGGATATGCCCCATTGCTGGCGAAGAAATGGTAACAGGATTTTCTGAATGATAATGCCTCAGTCAGCCAGAGACCCAGACACTGTTTGACACAATTTATAGCAACCCACAGTTGCTCCACATTAAATGTGAAAAATATAAAGCAAAGCCCCCAAGGCTATTCCAGTGGCAAGAAACTACCTTCACCGATCCTGTGCCATGATGATTCAGGAGACAAGCTCAAGTTCTGACTCATCGGCCATGTGTTGAAGAGCTAAAGGAGGACAGGGTCCTTCTGTTTTAGGAAAGAACGTGCTAGATTACAGACTGAAATAGATACCACCACATTAAAAATACATTCTGTGGTAAGTAAAACCATATTGCGCACACTCTCTAATCCCTTTCTACTGTACAATCTCATTTCAGGTGACATGTAGTTTACCATTAAGTCTTTCAGATTTTTCAGGAGGGTTGCGGGTTTTTTTATCTCACAGTTACAGATGAGAGGTTTCTGTTGTTTGGTTAGCACCCAAAATTCGAACTTCACATTATGAACTGTGAAGTAACACCACCAGAAGATCTCCAGGCCCTGCCAACACAAAGTGTCTCAACAAGGGCACCTGGTCTTGAAATAAATAGTGCACAAAGCTATCTCTTCTCTGAACCATTTCTTATAAAGAAGAAATATATTTAAGCTGAACATCAGTCTTTCTTCTTGCCTTTAAAACAATTGATCAACCCTTTCAAAGATCCTTAACAACTTAATTTCTTCCACAGGAACCAAGTAAAACCTCATGGATGTCCATCTTCTCATCCCATGATTTAAACATTTGTTGCATGGATATGAACTGAAGATATTTAAAAAACGGTGGATATAAAAACAGACACTACAAAACCACAAGAATCTGCCAGACCATTCAAGGAGATGGATGTGCAGTTACGGAAATGTCTCAGAAGCCTCTGGGCAGAGCAGAACCTACTGGGCAGGAGCCAAAGGTGGCTGACACTGCAGAGCCAGGCCATAGTGTCCCTGGGGCTGCCGGAGCCTTTTGCACAGTCGGTGTGCGGAAAGGTCTGGGCTTCCGGAGAGCATTGATCCCTGCGTGTGTGATGTACAGCATGTGCGCCTGACTGTCCCAGAGATCCCAGGCTGGAATAACCACACTCTCCACAAGAATATCTAGGTATCTATGTACAGCAGAATGATTTCAACAAGAAAATCATAGAATCTTCATGGTTGGAAAGGACCTTCGAGATCATCGAGTCCAACCATACACACACAAAGAACAACCCCTACAATCTCTGCCACTACAGCATGCCCTGAAGTGCCAAATCTACACGTTTCTTAAATACCTCTAGGGATGGTGACTCAACCACCTCCCTGGGCAGGCTGTT
>VWZL01002232.1:622311-681097 GCA_013396915.1 Stercorarius parasiticus
CCAGCTTCTCCAGGAGAATGCTGTGGGGGACGGTGTCAAAGGCCTTACCAAAGTCCAGATAGACAACGTCCACAGCCTTCCCTGCGTCCAGAAGGTGGGTCACATGGTCATAGAAGGAGATCAGGTTGGTTAAGCAGGACCTCCCTTTCCTAAACCCATGCTGGCTGGCCCTGATCCCTTGGCTGCCCTGCACTTGCTGTGAGAGCTCACTCAGGATGATCCTCTCCATGATCTTTCCTGGTATCGAGGTCAGGCTGACAGGCCTGTGTTCCCCAGATCCTCCTTCCGACCCTTCTTGTAGATGGGCGTCACATTAGCCACCCTCCAGTCATCTGGTACCTCCCCTGTTGACCAAGATTGTTGAAAAACGATGGAGAGAGGCTTGGTGAGCTCTCCCGCCAGCTCCCTGAGTACTCTTGGGTGAATCCCACCTGGCCCCATAGACTTATGTGCGTCTAGGTGCAGAAGCAGATCATTGACTACTTTCTCCTGGATTATGGGTGAAAATGAGAAAGTCCAGACCATATAGACTATGTATTCTAGACAGCATCCAGCATTCACTGATGTCAGGCACTAGACACTGTTACTATACATATTTCTTCATTATTCAACACTAACTACTGTACTGAAGATGCTTGTCCTTAACAATCCCACGGACGATGACTTTAAAATAATCTCCCGTGCAAGGCCCCTCTTTAGTCTGTAAACAATTAAAATTGTTTCCATATTTTCCCAACTCAGGATGTTCTCTCAGGGTACAATTTTCTAACTGATCAATGTTTGCAATGAGCAGTGGTGGCAGATGAGTCATTATTTTGTTTCATTGGTGTTAGCATTGTTAAGCATCCCGCACCCCAAATTATGAGAGTTAAAATGCACAAAACTAGACCTTCAGTTGTGCTTTCAAAACATACCACGGGCACGTGTCACAGTGTGAACAGTGATGTTTCACACACAAACCTGTCAACATTGCAGTTGGGAATGATCGTGCTTCCTGGAATAGCATGAAGTGAGAAAGATTGGCCACGGTACAGAAAACAGTACTAGGCACCACAACTTTGCATTACATTATATTAAAGACCATTAAGCAATTTGCCACAGTTCACTTATACTACGCAACATTATTGTATCTGTATGAAACCTTCAGCTCTACCTTAAAGTAAATAAGTTTTATTTTGACTCCTCCACCACCAGTCCATGTAGATTTATTCATTTATAAGCAGTCCTAGCATTTAAAACCCATCAGCAAACAAGTGGTGATTTGTGACAACTATGGATATACAACAGATTCTTTTTAAAGCCACTGGGAAGTCATGCAAGCCCTCAAGAAATTTCAGAGCTCTGATTTTTCACCCTTGATCCCCTTCTTTGAAGGAAGGGAACGCATTGCCCTTTTATGGAGAGATTACAGTAAAAAAAAAAAATCATAGTTTTTATATGTTGATTATATTTTTAAAATACACGTAACAATCCGGGTTGAACAAATGACCTGAAGTTGGAATCTGACCCTGTAACTGAGACGACTGCAACACAATAATATCAAATCATCAAAAAATACAGGTTGCACAGACAAGCAAGTGGGGGGATAACACACCATTTGAGAGCAGGGGAAGACTTGTATTTAATAATCTGCAAGTGGCAATATATGAAACACCTTCCAAGTGGTAGAGGACCCAGAAAAAGCTGGGGGCAGCAATTACCACCCAAGGTCTTATCAGGACGGTGGGAGATTTGGGTAAACCAAATCTGTACATTATTGCTTTCCATTTGTTTCCAAGTAGTTTACCTATGATCTGTAACATCATTATAGGAAAAGGTAACCAAAATAGATACTTCTATTTTGAATGAAATAAAGACATAACTTTATAAAAATGTGGAGATATTATGAAAACAAAAATGGATTAGGAAGTCTTATGAGACTCATTTGGTTTTTTGATAAACCACTGTGAGCATACAAGATGGTCAATTTAGATGGATTAAAACTGAAGGGAGGTATAGGGAATATTTATAAGTACTCCCAATCTAAATGTTTTTCTAAGATGCTTTTAACATCAAACATTCACTGTACTGTAATAGGTTTGCTCTGTGAGTCCAGGGGAGGGGTTTTTTTTTGGTTTATTTTTAATTACTTGAATGCTTTGCATTTAAAAAAATGAAACCACTGACACAATACGTGGTAGCAGAAGAATGCATCTGGCTTAACTCTACTGTCATCTTTAGTGTTCTTGTCTGAAATTCAACCTTTTTTTTCATTTCGTGAAACTAACTACACTGTGGCCTGCAGGTATCAAAGGGAAATTGAGAATACACTGCCCAGCCTCTGGCTAGTACTAGGTCCAGCTTGTTCTCCAGTTTTTTCTATTAGAAGGAAACCTCTCCTTGGTAATGCATGCATTTGTGTTAGTAACTGTTTATGAAGCCATAACACTGTTGTAACTTTTAAAATAACATAGCAGAGTATGTTTTTGCTTTTTTTTTTTTTTTGTCTAGGAAAATGCTGCTCTAACAAATACTACAAGCAATAATTATCATGACATAAAACAGCCAGTCACTTATTGTGGGTCTGGTTTTATGCTCATGTTATTCAGTCTCACACTTCCATAAAGTTACTCCTGATACTGAGAGATAGATGAACAATAGTAATAGTCACCTGAAGAAATCACAGAAAAAAATTAATTGTGATGCAGATACCTTCTTCATCTTGAAGATAGCATCTTCACCACCTTCCATACTGTCCCCTGGAAGCTGTATGCTGTATTGAACTACAGATGCACATTGTAAAAATTTACCAAGGTCTTACTGAATAGTTATAAAACATCCATGTTCTAGTTGAAACTACTAACCTTATTTCTACGTCTGTCCACCAAAGATAACACAGACAAGATGGCATCATTTTCCATTACAGAATTAAATTCTCCTCTTATTCCCATACAGAGAAGTGGATTCTTTCCACTGTTAGCCAACAATGCACAACATTTCCCATCTTTTTTCTGCTTCCACATTGTTAGCAGTGGCTTAACGGTCTGGTTTCTTTGTCTTCATATAACAGCCCTAGAAGCGGCTGAGCATGTGCAATGCTCCATGACAACAAATGAGAGTATTTACAGTCACAGAGGCGCTGACATTTAAAGTTTTCGCTAAAATTATTTAAATAATGGTTTTCACACACAACACAGCAAATGGCACCTCTTTTTTCAGAATGGAGAGAAGTCTCAGAGGAGCGCTGTTATTAGCTTAGTCTTAAAATCGTACCCACTGGAAACATAGGCTTTGAGAGCCAAAGGGAACTGCAAATGCAAAACATCCCGCTTTGCGTACTGTCAGGCAGACGGTCCATAATTTCAAACATCTTCTCTTCCTCAGCTTCTCCCCTGTCATCTTAGTCCCTCTGTCTTGTGAAGCTCTGCTCGGGCTTCCCTGTACTCTCCTTTTTTCTTGATGATGGACTTCCCTTGCACGCCTGCCTTTTTCTGCAACCATCAGAGAATTTCTGGGAGAAAAAAACACCCTGCTACATTGTAATGAAAATTCAAACGTGAAGATAAATGAAGCCATTAACAAATAAATACATCTTTTAGTAAAAGGGAAGAAAAGGACTAGCTTCAGCCAGTGAGAAGCTGGCAGTCAAGGTTTGGTGCCTGCTTAACATCCATTTTGATGGAGTTCTTTGCAGTGATGGACAACTGCAACCTCTTCCTCACTGCTCTCCTGTGAGCCCCCCGTTAGGATGTTACCTGCTTTGGAGAAAAGAGACGCAGCCTTTACAGAGAAGGAGTTACTTCTCCATGAGTCACTGTCTGAAAGCAGCATTCACCTGACAGCAGTTTTAAATATGATACAAACAAACATGACCACTTCCAGAAGTAGATTACATTGCTCTCCTGTAGATACACTACGTTTTGTGTAACCCGGAGGACTGCAACTAAACACTCTTTTTGCAGAACATTACTGTGTTTTGACATTATTTAAGGAATAACCTGTCTTTAGAATATCCATAATTTCTGATTATTTTTTTTTTCACCCAGAAAAATTAAGGCAACTGAATTTATTCTTTCTCCTTTGCACATCTCAATACAAACTGCAACGCAGCTTCAATCCCCAGTGGAGCTGACAGCACAGCCTAACTGCTGCCTCTTCTCTACCACCACCTTTTGGCTTTTCAAAATAGATGAATCATATTATTTCTCTCTTACTTTCCTTCAACAATCTCGTTCTAAACACACACGCAACCGTGACTCTCTTCCCCTCCTAAGCACAACTCGTCACGTCACCGATTCCCCCAGCTTGCTTAGGGCAATCTTTGCCTTATTTCGCCTCCAGCGCAAAGTCTTTATATAACTTGATGTTAAGGAAAAGATGTAGGTAGGAAAGCTTCCCTGGATGCATCCCATCTCCTCCTACCTTTAAAAGCCCCTCCTTCACCCTCCCAGTCCCACTGGCATTGTGTAGCTGACACCAGTGACTATGGAGGTGCGTCTGACAACTCGCCCAGCGAAGAGCTCCCCTGGGCAGCAGGAATCGCTCTCTATCCTCCACATGACAGGCTTTTGCTGTTTGCACAGCAGATCTTAGCAGATGAGCAAATCTGGGCCAGCATCTTTCTTTACAGTCTGCTGTGAGTAAGGAAGGATGAGTTTGTCTTCGCAGGCTGTGCCGTCTTCAATTTGTGAAGTTCTTCCTTTCGCTGATGCCAAAGGACTTGGCTCAAACCCTCAAGTCCAGTTCTCATCCTGGCAGGAGCAAGCTCTGGTAGTGAACTGTCTGAGCTGAAGCCCATTACAGCAGCATGTACCGACAGCTTGCCAATGTAAAGTATGACCCCAGACCACCACAGCTTACGCTCCTGTTGTTGATGATGTCAAAAGTTTTGCAAATTATCCCAAACTCTCCCTTTTTTCAGAGAAAAGAAGATGCTACTCTTTCAGCCCTGATGGTTGTGGCTGCAACTTCAGTAGCAGGTTCGACTCACCCCTTGGCTTGCACTATCAGAAAGGTATCGATCACTGACAGCACACACACACACACACTACTCCACAGGGAAGAAAGGAGAAAAAGGACCCTGGAGAACCACGGGACTCATAACTTGGCCAACTAAAACAGATTAAAGCAACGTTTGGGGAGGAAAGTGTAACTTCTGTGCTGCAGGGATGACTGCTAATAGGGAAGAACTACAGGGCAGAGCCTGTTGCAGAGCCCGCATTAATTGCAATGGCTGGAAGTTTTACTGACATTTTGGTAATGTACACAATTAAACTGGGGTAAATTGGGATGAGAGCGAAAGGGCACGTGTGCATGTGCATAGAAAATTAGAAAAGACTCATTCATCATGCAAAATAATTTTTTTTTTGTTCTACATCTCATCTTCCATCCTCCTGCATAGGACCACATAGTTGAATTTTTGATTCATTAATTTCATATAAAACAAGATAAAGAACCATGCATCAGATGCATATTTGTCCTTCACTTTAAAGGACTATCTTTAAAAGAGAATTTTTAACTTATCATGCCAGAAAAAAATCATAGTCACACGTTTGTGTCTGTACATGATCCACAAACAAGATTTGCTAACAAAAGGTATTTGGCTATAAACAGCAATATGCAGAGCACAATAAATCACTTTGAAGCAAGCACCTGTAAGGTCACAGCCTCCAAAAAATGTTCCACAAACAAAAATATTATTAAAACAATAACACATGCTTTAGGACTGATTTTTTGGGTCCCGCTTTGCAGCCAGGGCCGTGTTCTCTGGAACCAAAAATAAACTCAAGGGCAGATTCAGATTGTGACGGTTTCCGTACGGCTGCTCTCCTCCCTGCCCTCCCTGCTCCGTGCCGCTGAAGGGATGCTCTGTCACAAGGGATACGTCAACCGGCCGACCAGCAGGGCTGTTACCCAACGCGCCCATCTGTGGTTCCTCTGCAGGCTGCGACTGCTCGCCTTAGGACAGCCAAGTGTGTTTTGGCATCCGCGTTTTGTATTTAAAAGGCTCTCCTTGTTCTCTAAATAACTCACAGGATGACGTTTGTGTGACTTCTCCCTGCCGTACCTGGCTCATGAAGAGCAGCACGCAGAGTGCTGGCAGTACAACACCCACTGGGCTGCCTCTGGGACTGCAGTACCGGGAACTGGCAAAATCCTGCCTTTCCAAAGCAGAAAGCCAGCACAAAAAAACCCCAAAACACCACAGAATGGAAGGTGAAAAAGCAAAGGCTTAATCCTCAACCATTATATTTTTCCTGACTCTCCATCCGGGCTGACATCTGATGACCAAGCATGTGTGCGGCTGAGCTGCCGAGCAGAGACCCCAGTCCAGGAAGAGAAAGAGAAAGCTGCTCCCTCCTGCTCCCACTGGCCATCAGCCACCTGGCACTGGGATGTACAAGACTCACACTGGTTTGAACTGGTCTGGTTTCTGTGCTGCTGCCTGGATAATGGGGCTGGTGGTAACTACAAAGGTTTGTGCCCAATTTAACGGCGTTTAGATAAACACACACTTAAGATGAGTAATTAGAAAGCAGAGATTTTCAATTAGATAGTGCTGGGTGCAAGCACAGAGTCAAATACATTAAAAAAAAAAAAAGAAAAGAAAAAAGCTTTGGCCAACTTCTGTAATTCACACCTTCCTTCAGCATACCTCACTCCCAATCAACACATTTGAGACAAATTTAAACATTTAACTATTGATGTGAGAACCAACAATTGTAGCATAAAGGTACGTGTGTTAGGGCTGTTTAAGCATATTCATGTGCTGTCAACTCCAGCAGACAGATGCTACTTTGGTATCCAGACTCAGAGGAGCATATCTGAACCACCTTAATCACTTGACGGTGGAAGACCTGTCAAAAACATCATCTTTCCAAAATACTTCATGAAAATCTAAAGTAAAATAGAACTATGTTGTTGCACATGTGTTCACAGTCATGATTCTTCTGGCATAACCAGCAATTCGGGGCACACAACCTACCAGCTTGGAAGGACCAGCTTTTCAGAAAATGTTAAGGTGGCAACTTTCCAAAAAAAAAAGTAAAAAAAAAAAACAACTTGTTGCAATCAGACAACGTGATCAACACAGTGTCACACATCACTCTTGAATCAGAGATGCGCAGAAGTAAAACTGATTTCACATTTTAGCCTGGAGGGCACCTGAGTTATACAAGGAAACCTAAATGTCTAGCATAGCTCTCCTGTGGTATTATTGCCATGGTGAACAGTCAAAATTTTGGATAATCCAAACGCAGTAATCAAAAAAGTAATCGCAGCCTTCAGTTTTTGATTCATCTTCTCATTTCTTATTCCTCAAGAATAAGCAGTTTCTTTCTCAGTTGATTTTTTTTTAAACTACCATTATTGAAAAAAAAATCACAGAAGACTCTTTAGAGTCAGAAAAAGATGTGATGTTTTAAAAGTTGCCTTCACAAAAATTTTCACAAGTGACTTAAATTCAGACTATAATCCAGCAAGCAAGGGCTGTGTTC
The DNA here is from genome assembly GCA_013396915.1 of Stercorarius parasiticus. Taxonomy (NCBI): domain Eukaryota; kingdom Metazoa; phylum Chordata; class Aves; order Charadriiformes; family Stercorariidae; genus Stercorarius; species Stercorarius parasiticus. Next base: position 629,787 of record VWZL01002232.1, read on the forward strand.
TCACCAAATACAACCTGCAACAATATTTCTATAGTATATGTAATATGTTCTCCAACACTGAAAATTGCTTGCAGTAGTGGTATCCAGTATTTGAGTCGTTATGAGTGGGTTGGGGGTTATTACAATGTCAGTTTTGAAAAGTGTTATTTGCTTTAAAAACTGTGAGAAGAGAGACCGCTATGAGAGAGTGAGACTTTCTCTAATGATTTTTGGCAGTATTCTGAACAAGGCCTATTCCCAAAACTAAATCACAGCGACAAAATCTGTGGGGTGAGTATTTATCCTTGTTAACTCGAGCCTCACTTCAGCTTCAACTTCTATGAACAGAAGTCTGTAAAAAACAAACATTTACAGAAGCTTTCTTGCAACCAGAATTTTGACTGTACTCTTAAATCAAGCTTTAGAGTGAGTATCCATTTTCCGCCTTTTTCCCATGAAAGTTGTGATTTTTACTACTTAATCAGATGAAAATCACACACCTTCAAGCCGTGCCTTAGAACATGACATAGCAAAGCCGTATGTACAGACAGGAGGATTTCAGCGCACTTACAGACTGCGTTTTCCCATGTTAGATTCCTGGGATAATTCATTAGGTGAAATTTTGTTTCAGCAGCCCACACTCCTCCGTACTAAACAAAAGCAGACAGGATAAAAGGGGTAGCCTTTTTCCCCCCTGTATTTGCACTCCAGAAATATTTCATGAACCTATTAATGCTGCCTTTTTCTTCTCTTAGTGAAGGTGTCATTTGACAAGGGAAGTTTAACAAGTTGAACCGCAGCTCTTAATGTGCAATAGCAATTGCTTATGTAACACTTTTTAAAATTCATTTATAGCAGTGACAAGAATATAGTTATTGGTGGAAAGAAAAAATAAATACCTGCTCTACTCAGAAATCAGCTGACAGCCCCGGTGAGTTGCTACTTGATTTAATTTCCATTAATTTTCCACCAGAGAAATTCCCAGCAGGGAACACAAAAGACTCAACAAGAAGTTGCTGCAAATACTTGGCTTCTTTAGCCAAGTGATCCTTTCCTCTGTGCTGTTTTTAAGCCAAACGTACTAAAATCAATGGTTTTGTGCATGACTGGCTACTCCAAGCCTTGTGGAAACCACGAAAAGCAGGGTACCACCAGTGCACTGCACAAAATGCTTTGAGAAGTCCTCAGATTAGAAAAATCAAATGGTGGACTAATGAAAATTATGTACTTTTTCAAATTTTCACTTTTTATTATAGTTTTCAAAAATATCAGGGGTTTAATCCTGTAAAATTCAGTTCATAACAACAATCTTACCAAAACACATAGTTTTTTCTCTAGAACAGAACCTCAATCTACCCAGAAAATGCCTGTTTGGCATTTATTACAGGATTAAAATACATTCAGCCCTGTAAAAGAGAGTGTGATGAATTGCTTTGATTTTATTTATTTAGTTATTTATTTTTTTAGGAAAATTAAATGCAGGATTAAGCAATAGCTAAGTGGATAAATTGCCTTACATTTCCATACCAGGAAAAAAATGTTCCCATTAATTTAAAACTCAGTTCTGGAAACTATGTACTGGAAACGGTCACATAAAAATGCACGTCCAGTCACTTCAAAATAAATTGTTTTCAAAATGAGAGTTCCTGAAATACTCAATAACTAAACAGGAACACACGTTAAAATACACCTGTATAGCACAACACAACAGAGTTATAATACATATAATATATATATATACACATTATTATAAATATGTATTTGTGTATATATACATATATCGCACCAAATCATCTCCAAATCTGCTGACACACGTCCCAACAGGTAGGGTGGCTGCTGCTGGGGAGAAGGCAGCACAACGATGCTTCTGCTTACCCTTCGTGCAACAGCTCAAGCTAAGGCACAGGCGATGGACCACGGGTGGTGGTGCCAGCGGAGGAAGTTCAAACCTGCATCCCCCATCTCCCAGGCAAAGCTCTTACATCTGCAGGAACCTGGAAATCTTGGCTGCACCTCAGGAAATCAAATCCCGGGCCCGAATTTAAAAACCACATTCTGTTGTTTGGTAATATATAAAACCAAGAGGAGTTTTCCTCCTTCCACCCTCAGACCCATCTTCTCCCACCATACCTACAGTCAGCAGTATCTTAAAAAAAACAGCAAAGATTTATTCAATTAATTATTCAGAAGGCTTTGGTAACAAATCTAGGACACTTATGCCTGTATTTAGGTTTTTAAATGTAGTAAAACATTGCCTCCAGCTAGCTTAATTCAGTTTCCTGGGAACAAAAAGGGTATAGTTGAAAGCACTGATTATTCTCACTCTCCCACAAGCCACTTGCAATCATACTTGATTTGTGGTTTCCATACACTTCCCTAACTACCATAATTGAGAGATGCTTTTTGGTCACAGCTCTGAAACAAATTTTTGTACCCTTATGAGGACTAGGAGGAAAGCAGCACTGCATCTCCCTCCAAGTCCCCATGCTCAAATACCTACGCTTTAGCCTCAATGCCTAGAACTGCACGTTTGTCAGTGCAACACCCAGTGCTGCTCGTTCCATAGGATCTGCAAAGGGAAGTGCAGGTTTCTTTCAAGAAGCATTTCTCTCACAGAAGCCTTTTTGCATTTTAAAACAAATTACCTTTAAAGCATCAGTAAGTTTTACAAACCACTGCCATAAGCAATAAACGTGTTTTTAAAATGCTGGTCCTTTTGAGGATTTTTAAACCAAAAACTCGGGACACCAAGCTTCGGTTGAAGGACTGGTTAGAAATACGTGCAGAGCTGGCTGACACTGGGTGGGATTCAGCTCCAGTTTAGGACATCTATACTTATGTGTACAAGTGGACTTTGTGCTTGTACTCCCACCACCGTCAACAGCAACCTGGTCACAATAATTAGCAGAGCACAGGGAGCAGCCATTACCGGCAGGGTTAAGATTGGGCTTGCCTAAATTTAGGTATCCAGTATCTTCAAGATGCCCTAGCACATCCCCCTGCCATTAACTTCTGCTCCCAGAGCAAGGTCTCGGGCAGTTCCCGGGTCACATCCAGAGCTCCTCACAGGCATCTCAAATACCAGATGGCACGTAACATGGCACTGCATGCTTATGTCCAGCCAACGCCATCTCCCGCTTGGTGCCTCCTTCAGGGTAAGACCATAGAATCATAGAATGGTTTGGGTTGGAAGGGACCTTTAAAGGTCATCTAGTCCAACATCCCCCCTGCAATGAGCAGGGACATCTTCAACTAGATCAGGTTGCTCAGAGCCCCATCCAACCTGACCTTGAATGTTTCCAGGGATGGGGCATCTACCACCTCTCTAGGCAACCTGTGCCAGTGTTTCACCACCCTCATTGTAAAAAATATCTTCCTTATATTAAGTCTAAATCAACCCTCTTTTAGTTTAAAGCCATTACCCCTTGTCCTATCCCAAAAAGCCCTGCTAAAAAGTTTGTCCTCATGAACTGATGATGATGAAATAATCTCTACGTCAGCTGGCCCCGGTATTGAGGAAATATCCTGACCACAATGACAGCTTACACGAGATACTTACATTCCACCATCTGAAAGGAAAATCCCATTCTTACTAAGTTTTTCATAATAAGAAAACTCCTATATTTAAACAACAACTTTTACCAAGGTACTTGCTGTTGACTGACAAGCTGAATCATAACTACATTCCTAAAATTAAGATACACCCTACTATTCTGTAATATTTAGCTCTTTCCAAAAGACCCCCAAAAGTACAGTAAAATAGTCCTAATTATAAATATGGAAACGCAAAAGAGTGAAGGAGTTTAACCAGCATCAGTTACACCATCACTATCAGCTGGTGGTACCAACTCAGCGGTGAAACCCAGAGCAGTCCCCCTCCATCGTTACTCCTGGAACCATCAGCATCCCCAACAGCATTTCAAGGCAACTTTCCAAAACAATTAATTAAGCTTTACTTCAACAAAACCAAGGTGTGGCTTCGTCTCAACACGTCTAAGTTAGGGTAGCAAGCTTATTTTTGCTTTTGTCTCTGAATGCAGACTGCTTGCCGTCTTGAAGATTAAGTTCACCCTCGAGCACAGCTGTACGTAAAATGCTGTAAAATACTGGAAACTATACAGTGTTTATTCAACACTGCAGGTTTTGTTCAGAGGGACATGCTGGGCTGGTACTGCTGAAGGCATTCTGAGTTCACCTCTGAATAAGCGTATTTCGGCACTGCTCCCATTCACGGTGTGAAATTAGAAGATTACTATTTTGGAAGTATATAAGCTAGCATGGCATGCAATTTGTCTGTTGCAGATAAAGCAGATTATAAGGAAGCGGGTGCTTAAACTGCAAGTCCATTTGCTTTGCTCCAGGTTTTCCTAATGCTCAGGAGTGGGAGAAGGACAGGGAGTGCTAGCAGGCTCCCAGCTGAAGCCTTCCATAGGTGCTGAAGAGCCACTACCTGCTGTCCATGTGTCCAGAATATTTTCACGAAGATAAAAAAACCCAACTATTTCTTCACCTATGCGGACTATAGAGACTATAGTAATTACACTAAGTCCTTCTACATCTTCAGTAGCAGGGGTTTTTTTATTAAAAAACTATGTGTATTACTAGAGTATACAGAGAATACTCTTTCTTTCCCTTCAGGGAAGAGAAGGGGCAGTTCATTATTTCCATACTCTAATTTTCCCCTGCGATTTTTAGAAAATTATGATTTTCTAATTCGGCAACTTTTTGGTGAACTTGCTGATCAGACCAGCTCAATCTTTGAATCACTTCACCCAGCAACATGCTCTTTTAGTATTAGTCCCCTGCAAAATATTCAGCTGTTTGGTCATTTTGAGGTATTCAGCCAGACTCTGCCCCCAGACCCCAAACACAAAGCCAAAAGGGGGACACAGCAATATCAGAGTAACCAGGTGTCATAACTCAACCCCTATCTGTACTTAATTTCAGGTTTCCCTGTATTTGTATTGCTTGCCATACTACATTTACTAAGACACACGCATCTAAAGGAAGCACCTAAAGTATCTTACATCAGGAATGAATAACACTATAAAGCTGTTAAAGATAGTAGCAATAAACAGGACTTCAGAAACAGAGAAGTCTTCCCTGTCCTCACCTCAGGAGGTGGGTGTTGCACTGAAGAATGAGGCACCAGGTATCTATGAGAAACCAAAATAACGTCGAACATTTATCCGGTGTTCTGCTTCTTATCGAGAGGTCCCAACGTATTTTTGAGACGCTAGGCACAATTCTGCTCTCACCATTCGCACCCCACATCTCAATCTAGTGTTTTAATCTTTCGAAAAAATATGTTTAACGCGTTTCTGAGGAGAATTTCAGCTAATGTAAACATACAAATCTGCCAACACCTCTAGCCCGCGGCTATGCAAGAGACACAGCACGGCAGCAGCAGTTCCCAGATAGTTTATCTGATTTTCAACCAGCTGCTCTGGCCCATTTGCAAAATGGCATGATTTCTGTCAAAAAAAAAAAAAACACAAAAAACAAACACCAAACCCAAACAACAAACAAATCAAAAAACCCCAAACTGGATCTTCAGCTATTTCAGGAGGCCAATTTCCTTTACAACGCAGGCAGAATTTTAAAATTATTTTTTAAATTTGATTAAGGAAAATCCTAACTATCTTATATTTAATGTAGCCAAATTCCCGAAAACAGCCAAGGGCAAAGGTATTTAGTTCTCAGATATTTTCTCACGGATTATTAATAATGAGTCTAAGCATGGCTTCTAGAAATATAAGAATATGCTTGTTTTTTCTAACAGTTCACGTTTTATATTTAAATTCCTATTAGAAATGAAAACCCAGTCATAGGGTGGAGTAATACAGCCCTGTCAATGCTACACTGTATCTAAACAAGAAACATATATACAGATATATATTAGGTCTATATACCCACCTTCCACAAAAAAGCAACTCAAGATTGTTGTTGGAAACTAGTAGTGCAAAAACATTAAGGAGCAGGAATAGGGGGAGAAAAAAAAACCAACCTGCTTATCCTTTTGTGAACGGCAGACATGCCATTTTCTAACAACATTGCAAAAGCAGAATAGAGTTTTCACTCTTTTTTGTTTTGAACTGATGCTTGATTTTATTTAGTAGAAGCTCTCATAGGTCTTTAAATAATTCATAACGCAGCGCCTGTTGTTTAGTTCAAGGAGGGAGCTTGGAGAATGTTAATCAAACCAGCGATGAATTGGCACAGCTGTAATTCTGCCAGTCCCCTCCCCGATGAGCTCATCCCCCAGCGCTGCAAATTAGAATGACATCATGCTCGCAAAGCCCCGTGCGCGCACTCACACTCGCTCCCTGTCTCCTCCTCCCCATGCAGGATTTCTGCCTCTTTTTCACATAGCTTTTTTTCCGAAAAAGATCGTTTCATACACATACACCTAGGCAGAAGGAACAGAAGCTGGAGGATCTGCTGCTACATCCTTGGGTTTTGTCCTGTTAGGTCTGTCACAGCTCCTGCGCAGACACGGAAGACAGATCTTTCTGTTTGGAAAAGCATGGAACTGTGTATTTATCGGTCCAGCTCAAAAAATACTTTAAAAAAGTATTAGAGACATGCCTTTGAGTAAGACCCACAAGTACTTTTCAAAGACTTCTCAATGCTTTTACTTGATTTTCATCAACCACGCAACGTCATGACCTTTAGCTCGCAAAACCCCTCTCAAAACCAGGTCTCAACCAGATGTGTTTGCAAAATAAAATGTTCGTATAGCCATGCTACTGAAACCTCTCATTTCTCTAACCCTGTTTCAGTTCACCATCAGACACTTAAGGTGCAGATACAAAATATCCAACATAGGTGAACAGTCAGAACCTATTAATAAAGGATAACTTAACAGACAAACTGAACAGTTAATAAAAAGCCCATAGACAGAAATAACGTATGGGAATGAAATACTCAAAGAACAATTTTGATACTAACCTGCAGAAATCCAAGGCGTTTTCCTAATTGTCCATGAACAGAAGGGGCAGCTGCGTTTGTTTACTTTTATGAATATGCTAGCCCAGGTCCATAATAAGCTTAGCAACTTCAGTGAGTACTTCAAGCATTAATATTAACAAGCTCATTTAGGTCTATTTCATACTCTTCAATAATTAAAGCTATTATTTTACTGGAGAAGTTTATAAAATTACTGATTGCAGAAGAAAGCACAGCTCAGTTGTCCGATGCAGTCAGCGTACCACTCAATGAAACAAAATTGGAAACACCTCTCAGTCTCATAGCATCTACTGGTCTGGTAAACAGCCCACGCAAAGATCAGGTTTCCTTCTTCGTATGGAACAAGGGCATACTACATAAACCCGCATATGAGAATGTAAGGGGGAAGAAATATAATCTAAGAAAAGTTTTAAACCTTATCACTATGTACTCCTCATAAAACACACACAAAAAACCCTGCTTTTTGCAATTTTGAAATTTTAGAAGCTTTTTTTCTGTCCACTTCTAAAAGCCTTTATAAAAACTACCTAAATTAACACACGCAAAGCTAAGTAGCGTAGTTTTAATGTGCAATATCACCTCTTGCCTTGTAGACCACAGCAAAACCAAGGGACCAGGTTTCTGCTCCATGAGTGACGGAATATGGCTGCAGGAGGTTTACAGGCTGCCTAGTCATAATTCCAAATTGCTGGATTTTCTAGGCTTCACGCTGCCTGTTGAACTATGCTATCTAAAATCCACAGTTAGGCGAAATAAAAAAGGCACACAGTGAATTCTCAGCAACATCTGAAGAGCTTTGCAGACAGCAACATACAGGAGAAGAAAAATATTATGGCTTTGTAGATGCACAGGAAAAATAGAAAATGAGAAGAAACCAAACACACACAAGATACAGAAGCAGTGCACTTGACAGCGACGAAGGATGTGGGGCAGCAGGATGCATTCAGAAGTCAGCACTACATGGCCTAAACCAAGATAAAGGGTGCACTGCAGCAAGAGGGGTCTTCCAGCCACCACGGAGGCACAGCTGCTCACCTCAGAGGGGAACACAACCAGGGTGTTTTGAAAGTGTTAGAAATGTCTGAAGAGCACTTGGAAAACCCATCAGAAGAAAGGAACGTGTCAGAGGACACGAGGAGCTGCAGAGGGGCAAAGGACCATTACAGCCTGACATGACCTGCCTGGTGTGGAAGTAGAAGAGGAAAAAGCCAGGCACTTAGATTAGAGGACCTTTTTAGGTTAGAGGACTTTAGGACTAGACTTTGCATGGCGCTTTTAATGTCTAGTACAGTGGTGTAATTCCTGGACCCTTTTCAGATACTAACATAAAAGCAAAACAGAAGAGGCTCATTGCTCACTGAACTGTGGGGTAATTTTTCCATGAACAAGCAGGAATGCTCGTTATTTCAAACTAATACAAGTCCCAAGTACATTTTCAGATATGAGATTAAGAAAACTCAAATACATGTGCCCAGAAAAGAATAAATGCATTAATAAAACCATACACCAAGTCCAAAGCAAAGGACTGCAAGCATTCTAAGATTCTATGATCTCCTGGGGGTTCTATGATTTAGCTGGGGCTATCAGGTAGAGCAGCAGAAGCTCACTGAGCAACCTGGTCTAGTGGGAGATGTCCCTGCCCACAACAGGGGATAAAAATCATACATCATCTCTAAGGTCCCTTCCAACCCGAACCGTTCTATGATTCTGTATCACAGGAAGGCACAGTAAGGTAAGGCATGATCCTCTCAGAGTGTGGAATTTCTGCGGGACCTTGGGACATGTACAAACACAGGATGCAGTAAAGCAATGCCTGCACAAACGCTTCAGCTCTTCCTTGAATCTCCGAGGGATCCTGCCTAGCCTTCCTATGTAAACAGTTGCAGGTTGATATGCTCAAGATTTCAGAAAATAAGATTTTAGCAGAGGAAAACACACCAAAACATCCCTTCTCATCCAAGTGCCGATTTTAAATCCTGTAAACAGACTTTGTATTATGAAGAACTGTTTGGAAATCGCCCATCTTAGCATCAAAGTATTTGGCAATTAGGCCCCAGATCCAAATTCTGTGGCTTCATTTACCACATTTTGAGGATACATACTTGTCCTTCAAGATTTACTCTTCTTAAAATGCCAAACAGCTTGAACCTCTCTCTTCTCCCCCCAAAACCGGGATGCTTAGAATTAATCTGGACAACACCTAAGCAGAAAGAGAACGTTTAGACAAAACAACAGATCATTTCATCTCTCTATGCTATTACCTTGCTCCAGAAGATGCTCACAAAATGCATCAGTAACGCTTCCGCTTAAAAACCGTAATTTTAGGTTTGTAATTTAGGAAAAAAATCTTTTTACCTAAGCTCTTTCCCATCTTCTTTCCCTCTGCACACAACAGCAGAAAGATTTAATGCAATTTAGTGACTAATGGCACACAATTTTAGTCTTCAGTGCTCAATAAGCCTCTCCAAGCAGAAAATATGTAAATGAAGAGTTACAATATGGAAGAACTCTATTGACATAAAAGACTTGTATTTCTGCTGCTTTCAGAAGATGCACAGAATGATTTCCACCTGGACAGTGAAAGTGATAGGTGCACTTTGATTACTTATTATTAATGTTTTTTAAAAATAATCTAATTCTGTGAAAGTTATTCTGAAAATCTATGGAATATAAAATGTACCCTTTCTGGGGATTGTTTCAACGATACTACTACAAGATATATATACACACACATGGACAGCAAGTGTAACTTATTTACAACTTTTTAAAGGATTGTTTAAAAAAAACTTATAGAAGTACCGTAATTGCATGCAAGACTTGCTTATGTGGTTTTTTTCATAATGCTATGGATTAATTTACATTTCTTTGATCTGCATAACACAAGATCAGAGCCAAGGACCACCGCCAGTTTCTCACAAGCAGGGATCTAAACCGTAAGATGCAAGATGGGCAGGTGCCCCATCACCAGCTGCAAAAGAAGGTGCATGCCCAAAACCAGACGGAGGTGGTCAATCTGTTGTGTAACATCAGGCAGAAGTGGCACTTTAAGGAATATCTAAACACCTGTGGAACAGATCAGGTTGTGCAAGCCATGGGACACACATAGCTCAGCACAAGGAGAATAAGCAATAAAGGGACTTTTAGATGAAATAATCAGAAAGACTTCATGAACAAAGATGGTCAGAAGTAATCAGAGTTGGACAACACAAAAGGACAACTGGCAAAGAGAGGACAATGCGCCAGGTGAGAGGCGGACGTAAAATCACGGCAGAGAACAGAGCCTTGACCACAGGTCCCTGTGGACCAGAAAACACACCCAGGGTGAAAACAGGAGGGAAGAGATCCCCAGGGAACAAAACAAGGTAATCTGCAGGACAAAGCTCAGAGAGACACGGAGGCACCAGCAGAAGCACTGAAATGCCAGTGGGCAGAGTGGAAGGGTGCCCTGGTGAATGCAGGATTTCAGAAACCATCAGAGAAAACAAAATCACGCTTCCTCACTGGCTACTTCATTTCTCTGCTTGTACAGTTTCTCTTCAATGTGCCCAGTGAAGCATAATAAAATATTATTAATAAAAGAGTAAGAGAAGAAAATCAGCTTTAAGAAAATCAGCCCAGGTCTTGTGCTGGCCTGCTTAAACACGGAAAATCACCAATTCACCAAAGCACAGCTCTAGTCAATATTTAAGAAAAAAAGGTTTTAAAATAGAGCCAAGTTACTGTCTCTTCTAAAAATGCTCATTCTCCAGTTAAAGATAAATAGCATCGGCATAATCAGGAGAATGCTAACTCTGCTCTTCTAAGCTCCTCCTCTCCCTAACATCTGCTGTAAAAAGAGAGGTTTACTTTGGTTAAATACAGCTTTTCCAGTTTCAATAAGATAAGGCAATACTGTATTTTGCAGAGCTACGTTACTCCGAACCTCATTTAGTATTTGCTTCTAGACAAACAACAGACAAGAACTGCAGGACACCAATGCGCTACTTCAGATCATCACATCAGTTATTAAATACGACGTTTTCTTTGGCTGAACCATGCACTTAAATAACTATTTATTTAGCTCTGCTTCCTTTGACTGATGTCAGGCATTTCAAATACTTTTTTATTTTCTTTGGACTCAGGAGTTTCCACTATGTGGAACAAGAAAGAGGAGTTTATCAGACTGAGATTAGAGTCTTTTAAGCATTTCCATTCTATTCTGTCCTTGCGATGGGATGCTTAGTTCGGAGACTCTTGCTAAACAAAAGCGAACCACTGCGGGAGACTGGCAACCAAAGGCACAGGAACCACTGATGCTGTACAGAGCCATTTTCACCACTGTGACTGTGATTGACATGTATTTTCTGTAGTACTGTTTCATTTATTTATATATATTTATAAAATACACACACAAGCTGTATAGTCCATTTTAAGTGTCCCAAAAGCTATTTTTCAGCAAATTAACCTAAAAAACATTCTCTACAAAGCATTCTCTTAGATGCTTCTTTGGTGGACATTTAAAGTACGACCAAATCTGCAGCAGTATCACAACTGGAGATGCAGCAAACAAAGGAAAATCTGAATAAGCCGGAAAATGGGAAAATTAGAAAAGAATTTGGAAATTATTATACAGTTCAGAAATGGCCTGATGCACAAAAATTTGTACTGCCATATAGCTTTGAGAAGAAATTCTTCTTCACCTCTCTTACATCTCTAGCCTTAAGGTAAGGGTGTACAAGTAAGAGAAAAAATACACGTAATACAATGCAGTGGATCTCAATTACCTAGCCCTTCATTTATCTTCAAGTACCCAATCACCTGGACCTGGAGTGCACTCAAGTGGAGTCGCATGGCAAGTCCTTGCAACCACCTTCCAAAAACGCTTCCAAATCAATTCCTGCTTCTGAATCAGTGACGCTGACTTTTAAAGAAGATCTGTGAGTGGAGGGTTAGTACCTCCACACCTTTCAGGCTTTTGCCTGACTGGGGCTAACGGCTGCAGGACTAGTGGCTAAGCCAGACCACTCGCTGCAGGCACTGCCGCCGCCTCCTCCTCCTCCCCAGGGATCACACATCCCTCAGCGACAACACCACCAGAACCACAATTTACTTAATAGGTGACCACTATTTATGAGTCACAAACTCATCTGAAAGTTTAAAAGGCATGCTAATTAAGGCTATTTAAGCTCCTTGAAAAGCCCTCTCAAACTAATTCACTTTGGCCCAGACATTTGTGAATTTGGGTTTGACCCACGGGGACGGGCAAGGTTGTTTATCTGGAGCTTTTTAGCTAAATCTGTTCAGCAGTTTCAGCTCTAAAACATGGTTTCAGCTCTAAAAACGAACCATTTTTTGCTGTATGTTATACTAAAAAATTTTATGTGCCTATAAAATCTGCAGTGACTTAAACGTGACTTACTCTGGCTTAAAGATCTCATTGAGAATAAACGTGCTTGAAAGAAACTAGTGAAGTCTGAGCACCCACCTTCCTCCTCTGAGCACACAAGAAGGATTTTCAAAGGCTGCAGAGTGTCAGTTGTACAAAGTGGCCAACCCCTCGTGCTCCTCGGAGGTGACCAGCTGCATGTCCCCTCAGCATGTCTGCTTGCACCTCATTTCTGTAACGCGTTTCAGTTACAATACACAGTGCTAACTGGCAGCTGTAACCTCTTCTACAAGCACCATCAGATTCCAAAGATTATCCATGTCCACAGGCGTTTCCTTTGTTATTTTTTTATTTAATTGAAAGCAAACAAACTAGATCATAGCTGCTAGAGACTTTGTGGAGTCTGTTTCCCTTGAGGTTTTCCTCAGGAGCCAGAGTGACTTGGGAGCCTAAATCCCATTTTTAGTATTTCTTCATGAGGCTTAGGTTGATAAGTGCGTAACTGCTGAAAACACAGTACAGGTGCTTTGAACCCCCCACCTCCTTCTGGCAGAGGAGTCACCCAGCTCACTCCTGTGGCCTGAGCTGTAGAGAACATCAAACTCATGAACATGTGTTTTACCTGAAAAACGTACCCTTCTTCTACTATTCATTTTTATATTTGGGGTAAGTGAGGTATAACGGTTAGTATCACAGACACTAAGCTCTTCATAAGGTAACCTACAAATAAAGAATGACTGATACTTTTATTCTTCTTTTAAATCTCCACTGCTGTGAAACACACTCTTCTGTTTGAAGACCAACCTGACTGCAAAATCAGCTTTAAACCAGATGAAAAAATAAAAATCTCAGTTCTTCGTCCCCAGACCACTATTAAAATTTCCTGTTTAACACCTCATGTGGACTGATCAGAGACTGGCAATAACCTAAAACTGCGACATGCAGCACGATGGATAGTCAGAATCCACTACCAAGGCTAATAACTCCATTGTGTCCATCTAGACAATTCACTTACCCCAACATTTTCAGAAAGCATATGATTCCCAGTTTGACAAACTCATGCATGGGTCTCACCTCAAAATGTCATGGATAACTGCAAGTCTGGACTCTCAGCACCTTTAAAAGCCAGACTTTACATGAGTTAATCACCCAAAGATAAAAGGTTTTAAAGAAATAAATGACAATTTAAGAATGCATGCTTTTGACCATCCTTTGAATCTGAGAATAGAAGAAGCATTTTAACATCTAAGAGAAACCATGGGCTTTTTTTTTTTTTAAGGCCATTAGGCATACAAAGCAGGAATGACACAGATTTTTTTATAGGAGGGGATGTAAGCTTTCATATGGAGTAGAAAGTATTTTGTTTTGGGCTTGGATCAGAGGTCTTCCCCTACTTTTCAACTTGACTTTCAGGCCGGATTTCAAACGAGGGACCTCAGATGGGAAGTATAAATGGGGCATAAAAGTTAGAACAGAGGCTGGCTGCTGGGAGTCAGAAGCAGGAGGAGGGCAGGGCTGGTGGTCAGGAAGTCTCCATTTCTAATCCTGGTACAGCCCCTGCCTTGCTGGGCAGCCACTTCCTCCTGCTGTATCACTTCTTGAACATCTTTAAAGCATTTTTGCTTACTGTTCTCTGTTATTTTAGAAATGTTAGTGCCTGTACAGCACTGAATCATAAAAATGCTGTACTAAGCACTATCGCTTTTATTGTCAGCATAGTTGCTACCCTGCACATACTGAAGTGGACTTGATAAATTTTGAAGTTATCACCATTTGAGTAATTCCTTTTTTCCCCCGAAAATAAATTGTCATCTCCCTGTGCACGCATGAAGTTCAGTTACAAAGCAGAAAGCATCTTCTCTTCTAAACTATAGAGCGCACTAGTAAGATGCGCTGCAAGTACATAAGTACATAACAGTGCACACACATGGACAAGGGAAAGAACAGAGGAAACCATTCCTATCAAATGTAGTCAGCAAAGCAGCCGTTCTCAGAGTGATTAATTTTTGGATGCCCTGCCTTTCAACTGGATGATACACCTGAAAATATTCAGTAGGAAACAGTTCTTCACTTTTAACAGAGTATCTGTTCAACCATGGCCAGGTCTAACTTCAACCCAGCTCCCACAGAAAACAATTAAAGTATCCTTGGGAGGGGAAGGGAAAACAGAAATGACCTCTGAGAGTCATCTCAGCCACAGACTCTTTGAATTCGCATTCACAAGGCTCTACAGATATCCATATATATTTTATAAATACTATACATATACATATATATACACACACTTATATAAAATGAATGCTTCATCACCACTGCTTTGCCATCTGGAGTTTGTCAAAACCTATCTAGTGCATCACTATTCAAATGACTAGTAATCAAGTTTCAAAGCCGCACGGATGGATGGTTGCCAACCCACCCCCTTCCTTTAGAGCATAAAACAAGGCATCTCCTTTATACCTGCTGTAAATAAACAGCGTTCAGAGCACCGAATCCTCAAATCAAGTCTCCCTACCTCCAGTGGCACTCTGCTGTCGGGAGCCTACGTACATTTTGGGGAGCACAGAGGGAAGGAGACACAGGCAGGAGGAGCAGCTGTATATATTAAGCATTATAAAAAAAGAGACAACCCAGTTTAAATTGCAGAGCTAGCAGTGGTGACGAGTATTGCTTTTACAAGTGAACAACAGATATGCCTTCTCTAAACTAGTTTTAGTGCCATCCTTCAGTGGACAAAAGTGGCATTTCTGGGCTTCCAGCCATGCATGAACTACAGCAGACTGGGTCGGGTCCAACACTGAGCCCATACAATGCATTAATGTGCAAAATATTACGCTCCCTTTCCCAGAAAACAAATGCTGGATTCGGTTTTCAGAACCTGTTACTTCTATTACCACGTGAAAACGCCAGCAGTCTCACTCGGTTAGTCTACTCACTAACCTCACAGAGGTACTCAACTTGACCAGCTGCGGAGCTCCTCTAATCTTCTTCACCACTATTTTATCTTCTATGTTAAAATTGTAGAACAGAGGTGAGGGAAATAATAATAACGCCACAGAAAATGCTGATGCTTAAAGGGCATCATCCACAAATTCTTCACGAGCAACACAGAAACCACAGGCATCTTCGGTTCGTGCTTGCGACGTGCTCAAGGGTTTCTGCCACTGTGCGTCTCTGCTAACCGGCATCAGTCCCCTTTCCTTCCCATCCCTTTCCATTCCTTACCATCCCATCCCAAACCTGACCCTCCAGTTCCCTGGAGGGTACCTCAATCCCTTGCCCTCAGCATAAGGCCACAGTCTGAACATCTATGCCATCATGAAATGGGATATTTATCCATGGGATGTTAATTTTCAACTTTATTCATGCAACCCTTATTAAATAGTGATTGGATAAAAGGTGTCCCTTCCACTCACCAAAAAAGCGACTGTCTTCCACTATGTAAAATGATGGAGGGGAAAATAAAAAAAAAGTGAATTTATTGCTTTCCATGCCCGTTGGGGTACAGGGAAGGAGCAATGGATGTAAAAAGCAATGAGAGAGGTTTTAGCTGTAATTGAAAAAATTCTAGCAGTAAAAATACTTAAACCCTGGAACCAACTGCCTTTCTGAATGATGACCTGTCAATAGGTACCAACTTTTAAGAACAGATTAGACAAACAGTTAGCAAAAGGGATACATACAACTGATCTTGCTGGGGGGCAAGTGAAGACCTATGAGACCCGTGGAGGACCTTCCACCTGTATTTTTGCTGTTCCAATGCTATAAATCAAAATGTGCCAATATCTATCATATCTTCTAAACACATCTCTGAGGCAACAGTATTTAAGCTACCAGTATAATAAATGAGCAATTATTTGGCATAGATGATGATATGGGAAATCTGGCAATACACCAGAAATAAAACATGCAGTCATGCATCTCCTAAAAGATAGAGTTTGGGAAAGTATTCAGCATATTTTTTAAACAGAACATGGTACAAGTTTAAAGGTTGTTAAAATCTGTTCAAATATTTTCCAATAGAACAACAGCAATTCTCTCTATGAACAAGACAAAGCTCTGAGGTAATGACAGCATATCCAGTTTTCCCATCAAAATAAACATAGAATAAGAATTTACTCTGTGTACATACATACACAGATGTTTCAAGGAAATAAATAAATCTTTACCAATAACAGCGTAGCTTTCTGTAACATCTTTTATAAATCCCCAAACTTTTTCTATGCACACTGGGTACTGCAGATGATGGTCAGACCTTGTTTTGATTGAAATCAGTTAGGGAAGATGTATGGTAGCAGAGTCAATGTGCTTCAGTGGAGCTACACCAGTTGCAAGAGCAGCCCATTGCATGGGCAGCCTGGCATCCATCTCCATCTCCAGTTCTTGTCCTCTAGAGGTAGCTGCCCTACTGAGTAATGAGCAAAGCTTTCTAATAGCCTAAAAAAGGCCTGGTTTTGTACGCAGGGATGAACCAAGGTACCCTCAACCCCCATAAAACATAATTTTCATAACAGGTACCCACTCATGTTTGTGCAGAACTGGCAGAATGGGGTCCCCATACTGCTATGAACAGGCTCCTGTAACAGTCTAGAGATAACTATGCACATTTTGGGCTCAAGTATAATGTAAACAGAAACCAACTCATTAGACCTAGCAATATATACTGACAAAACTGGTTTAGGAACAGAGGAAATTAGCCATCTGTTCATAACGCTTGTTCTCCAGGCTTTTTGTTGTCTACACTTGGCTTGTGGGTTTTTGGTTTGGGGTTTTTCGTTTGGTTGGATTTGTTTGGGGTTTTTTAGTTGTTGTTTTTTTTTTCTTCTGTGTGTTTGTTGGTGGTGTTTTTTTTAAACTAGAAAGATAAGCTTCTTCAAAGTCTAGTGTTTTCCTTAGGCTGCACTGCTTACAGCAATCGGTAACAATTTGTCTGTCACTGCTTATATAAAAAAAATAATGTACATGTTTTTTGTGGCCTGACCACAGCAGTTACTCAGTGAATTTTAATTATCCTGTTGGTGATTTAGTGTTGTATAGAAACATATCCTAGCATGTATACACATCTGACCTTGCTTATGAAAGCTTGTTATTTTTGGCTAGATCACAGGAATGAAGATACTTACCACCAAGCAAAGCAGGTTTTGAACTTCAGTCTGTTGTTCACTGTTCCCCTCCCAAATAAAAATTGGATGTAATCAGCTTATATAACAAACGTTGATAAATTAACAAAACCAGTACTGAAAAAATGATGACTTGGTTCGCATAATTATTTAGCCAGATCTGCTTTCTCCCACTTACTTCCTTCCCTCCACGAGCTTGCACTGCTCTCAGGAGCCTTCCTTCTCAATGCAGCAGGGCAGGCAAAGGTTACCTGGATATTTTCCAGGCACACAAATACACTCAGTGCATAATATGAGAACAGGAGCTTTTCACCGTATAATTCCTTAATTTAGCACAATACAATTTCTCACAAACATTGCTTATAGAATACATCATAGAAGCCTGAGGAGTCATTTCAGAGTATGCGGAAGCATATCTGTTGGAGAGGAAGAAAAATGTATTCCTCATTGGAACTGAAGGGAAGGCTTTAAAAGTCCAACTGTGAAAAATGTAAAGTATTTGAAAGAAGGCGAGGTTTGGAGGGTTGCTGGTGTTTTTAAGGGATGGCTAGAGCAGAGGCACACCCGCAGGAGGAACAGCACGAGGAGAAGAAGTGGGAGGAAGAGAACATGCAGCAAGAGATGGGTAGGTGGGATGCTGTATAGCACAGTGAGTCAACTGGAGATTTTACAAAGCAGGAGGGCAATCTAGGCCAGATGCTTTGTAAGTTCCCATAACATCAAGGGATACATTTAGCTCGGACAAGCTTTAATTTCAAAAAGTAGGTAAGAAGGGCAGAAACACATAGAATGACCCAATATTTGCCCCTCGATCTAAGGATGGACAAGATGACAGGTTGTTTTCAGTTTTGAAGTCTGACTAAAGATTTTATCTTCTGTATTTCCTGTTTCTGATCTATTTGACAGCAGGTAAATAAGCCATACTTCTCGGACCACAGCGAGGCAAATAACAATAGAGCCAACAGTACTTTAAAAGGCACAGATGGCATTGAAGGACTGTGATGAACTGTAGCTCCTTCACGAGGGTTGTATTTTACCAGACACATACAACAAAAACTACCTGTGAGCCAGGGTCTCCTCGGCTGTACCTGAGCAGTCCCCTCCATCTCGGGGGGGGCTTCCATGGGTGAAACGAGGACAGCGTCTACCTTTGTGGAGGCTCAGCTGCAACCATGATGCTGAAGGGCAGCAGCTGCCGAGACCTCAACACTTGTCCCACAGAAGGAAGCCCTGGCCATGCTGGCAGCGCTGGTAGGTGGGACATCTACTGACGCCTCATGGTTTCTTTCACAGCAACTACATATTTCCCTGGCTCGTAAATCTAACTCCCCACCGCAGATATGCTGCCTCTCCAATTCCTCTGCCATAATAACGACAGGCAAACTCAATTAATACTGGGAACAGTGTGGATGTCTGCACAACAGGTTGCCAAAAAAAAAAAAAACCTCCCAAGAAAAAAGAAAAAAAACAAACCCCAAACATAACTAAGAACATTTGCTGTATAATGTAATTCAAAGCTTCTATCTGAAGGACCAATACAAGCCATGTTTATTAATGTTACACATTGTGTCTTAATTTAAGATGTGAAAGCTTGCTTTTGCACTGCTTTAATTTTAATGATTTATGGTAAGTACATATCTAGTTTATTTTGGTAAGACCCATATTATACATTCAATGTAGATTTACTCTCCAAGCTTCTTACTTAGATCAAAACATAATGAAACGACAAAATTGTTGCACTCCCCTACATGTATCTGCTTCTAAGATTAGCAAGAAATAGTAACGCATCTTCCTTTGTAATACTTTGAATTTCTGTCAACATCATCATAAAATATATACCACAAAATATAAATAAGTGTAACCACAAGCCTTTTTATGTGACATGTTTTAAAGGGCTTTCAACATCAATTAGATTTTTATTATTGCTGTTATTGTTCCTGTGATCTAAAAGTACTCTAGCTAGGTACTAGAAGTAGAAACACTAGTTTAGAAAGGTTAAATATCAGCAAGATATTTCTCAGGATATTAGAGATGAGTGCATAAGCATGTCACACAAATGTATGCTTACCCTCTAATTATATATATGTATGTATACACACATAAAAAATAATATTTAATAGCTACTCTGCACTTATTAAGAGAATTACACATCTGTAATCTTTGAGCCAAGGGCCCAGTGACCCTATGAAAGCAACCACCATTATGTAAAATAAATTAAGGAACACTGAGAAGCAAGAGATAGCATGAGCATGCCCCACACTAGCAGCCCCGCTATTGCTGATTTAGAGAGGAGAGGAGGGGGAAGAGAGAAGGCCAAATCATTTAATCCAAGAAGACATTAATAAAACAAAGATCCATGACTTCAGGATGCAGTTCTCGGGAATTAACAAGCTAGGAAAGAGCAGCCAAAATACTCTTTCTAAATCATCAGCACAGACTTCTCAGGAACTGGCATCAAATCTTTTTTCACAGACACTTTTCATTAGAAAGAAGTATCAGAATAGGCCCAGCACATCCTCTTCGTCATCTTTTCCCTCCTCACCCAGCCGGGCGAGGAATCTCCTTGCACCAAGCCGTTAGGCATACAGTGCTTCCTGCTCCGCACCGTATGTGGCACTAAGTATGTGTGTATGGGAAAGTCCTAAATGCCTTTTTTTAAACCTAACTTCACTGCCTGCCTCTGCTTCAAGGGAAGAACCAATAGGACATTCACAGTGAAAACAAAATAGATGATCCAAATTAAGACAGGGGGAAAAGCAGACAGAAACAGCAGGGAGCTTAAGTTTGGAAGTGAAGTATGGGAAGAAGAATGTAAAAGACTACCAAGCATTTTAATGGGTGTCTTCCTGGAGAAAGCATTACCTAAACACAGGCTTTACTTCATTATAAAGCTGACCATAATGACGGTACATCTGCTCCTGGTCAAAATATCACCCTCTGTCCCTCCTCAAAGAAACGGCCAAGACATTAAGTTTTGGGTAAACAACTAAACCAAATGAGGAGCAACAGTATCACAATATAAGAATAACTTATTAAAAGCATCAGTTGGCTATTGACTCCATTTACCATTTGGAATATTGCTATTACTTAAAAACATCCATGTGTCAACACAAGAACAGCCTCAAAGCAGTATGCCAATGTTGACACTGCAGAGGACAATTATTTCCATAGGGCAACACAGCTGCCGTGTCTAGCCACATGTGGGCTTCTGGTACATTCCTGGACAGAAGCAAGGACAACTCTCAAATATCTAGAATTTAGTATAATGTACAATTAAAGAAAAGAAATGCTCTGCTCCTTTCTTCTGGCAATGTTATTCTATAGTTTTTCCCCTCAGTTCCCCAAGGAAGCTATTTTGAAGATGTGGTTATCAAACAAACCATTTCACATACACAGCCACTAACAGTGAATGTTTTATCCCAAAATGAGAACAAAGTTATGTTTCTAAACGTTGTTTCTATACAAAGCGTAAACATATTTGCTTGGGAACATTAAATATTTTTAGCAAAATGTCTCATCTCATTTCATCTTTTACTCTAGGGATGGAAAAGCAAGGTACTTCAGGATGTACTTTCTGTACTGGGACCACTAATAGCAGAAGCTCCTAGTCCACTGAAGATGCTACTGCCTTTGTTCTGTTCACTGGGTACCAGTCACAGACAGTCCGAGGTTACGTCAGATACAGTATCAGGTCCTCTGCAGGAATTCCTGGGGCAGAATTTAATATAGACCAGTGCAAAATCACAAAACTCCCTATGTAGTGAGCTTGACTAGTGTACTTGAAAAAAAACCCCTATTTTTTATTGTTGGCTCGAGAAAACTGTGAAATTATGATTCAGCATGTTTTAAAAATACATCGAACACAACAGGCTAATTCTTGCAAACTTCCAAAAAGCAGCCATTCAGCCAGGTATGGAACTACACTTTCCACAGGGAACAAAAGCCACGCTGCAGGTCACGAGCAGTACATGTCCAGGGCAATATAATGCCATCGACTGCTGCTTCAGTTACAAAGTCAAAGGACGTTTTATTTGGAAAGACTAGCAACTTATCAAAAATTGCAGCTGTTTCATGCGAACCTTGTGTATCTAGCAACACTCCATTTTCCCAAAAAGACCAGGGAGTAAAAAGGGAAGAATTGGAGCTTACACTAAACCATGCAGATGCCTAAAACCACAAGAAGGTGTGGTTCTGCTTCAAATAAAAATAATCTGTTAGAAAACTCTAATTTACATACATATTCTAATCTAGATATTGATATTTCAAAGCAGTTAAGCCCTTCATCCTTTGACAACACTCCTGTTGTCACCAGAACTGTAGTAGTAATACACAAAACAGGTATCTGATGCATGTAAACCATCATATAATAGAGACGAGAAAATCTTTCTTATAGAAATTAATAAAAGGCACCTTAAAAGTAACCTTTCTTCTATACAAACCAACTACACACTTTATGAACCTCATAAAATCAATAGGGTTAGATGAGTTTCATCGTAGTGTAGTTGTCTTAAGGACACAAACAAAACACTGATAAACCCTTGTACACATAACGCAAGCATAATGCTATAAACGGAGAAAAGTCACACTTTCTACCTCCTTTTTTAAAAAAGTGTAAAATGAATGTTTTCATGGAGATGATGCTAAAAGAGTTAAGGCAGAAATTTCTAAAAATATTTTACAAATAATAATCAGCGATACAACTTCTCTCAGAAAGGCAAGCTTCATGTCTTTCCTGACCTCAATGATACAACATCGAATACCACTGCATAAACTAGAATATTTTAATTTTATAGCATTTAAATAAAATTATAGCTATGAACATAGCTACGATGTACATAGTCTATGCAACCATATACATTGTAACCCATTCTTGCACGTTTCACAGATAGACAAGTTATAAAGCATGTACCCATTGACTTTTTTCTTTTTCTCAGCACAGATGGCATTTCAAGTGGATTTTTTTTTTTGTGCCACAGCTAACACAAACCACAAAGAAATTACTCTTATTGAATATTGCCTGCTGTTGAAGAGTGTTTGGAAATTACACTCCATTTTTTAAGGGAACTGAAGAGCAGAGAACAAGCCCTGCATTCACATCAATGGCTAACAGATAAAGCAGCAACACTGACTGAATGCAGCTCTTCAAGAACCCGTGCCTAATGGTCGCTGCAGATTAACGACACATTTTTCCTCTGCGCCACATTAGAGGAATTCATTGAAATTTGCTTGGTAATGAGATCATTGTCCATTGGCAACTTCCATCACACAGATAGAATTATTTAGACTTTTCTCTTGGCTAGCAGTGGAGGAAGACTTCAAAGAGAAGTAGCTACACTTCTACAGATGAAAACAAATCTTTCTCAGCAGTGCTTTGAACACGGGATTTTATAGAGAAATGGAAAACTGATTTATATGTGTATATATACATATGTATATGTATACACACACAAGCAAAATCTTCTTTTGAAAATAATAATTACCTACAATAATACAGACCGCAATGCCAGGCAGTAGGGCAACTTAGCATTACCACATTTAATTGCACAATCAAATTTTCATGCTTTTATTTTTCACTGGAATGTCATTCCCTGGGAACACCATTGCAAGTCCACAGTTAAAAAACTGGACAATAACACTAGCCAAAAATCCAGATGGTTGAAGTCACCAGCTGGTGTCAGAAGTTCCCTCTCCTAATATTAATACTTGCACACACATCGGAGGACAGGGTGAACATTGACAATTATGGAAACCCAGGAATAATGAACTAAGAGGTCCATGCGATGACCAGTTGCTACAAAAAAGCCCTACCAAACAGAAAGCCACTTATTCATGAGAAGTAAGCTTTAACCATATTCTTGCTAGGTCCATCACTCTTAAATCATATCCTGCTCTCACAGGATCAAGTATACTAAACCAGGCTCAAAGACTACAACTACATGCAGTTGCCATTATACCAAACAGTGAGAAAATCCCTATCAAATGCAAAACATTATGAGTAAAGAGCAGAAAAAGCACCTTGCTTTATTCATGAGATTAATATTCCCATTGCTTTGAACATTGCCAGGAAAAAAATACCTTAAGAGTAATGTTAACTCATCCAAAATTCACACTTTAACAAGAATATTATGTTGGCAAAATCCAACATGGAGAGGCCAGCCAGTATATCTAAGATTGGCGATGAAAGAATAAATCATCACATAACTGGTTCCTTTACAACCTGCAACTGATTGGACATGATGGCTGTGGGGATGTCAGCAATACAGTTAAGTAAGAGATATACCATCTTTAAGGTCCCGTCCAACCCAAACCATTCTATGATTCTATGGTCTTGAAACTCTCAGATACGCACACAGTACAACACAAACGGGGGAACTGACAGAAGTCCACTGAAAAATAAAGATACATTATGCACACTTTCAGAATAAATTTTTCTACAGCAGGGGATGTTACATCTTTCTCAACAAATGATCCTACCCAACATATGGCTCTCTGGCAGTGGGGACCTTCTGAATGCTAATGCCCGAGTCTGTACCACCCAGCTATGAAATCCAACCGTATTTATAGCAAGCTCAACCATCCCTATGGTCAGCCACCCTTTGAATGGGACAGTCCTATTGAGCGTGTCCTCTGCTCCCCAGCACTCTTGAGACTCGATCCATCTCACCACTTGAAAGGTGAGTTTCCAACAGTTTGCATGGAGTCACAAACGCGGTCATCTGTCTTAGCATCGTGAGAAGCTGGTTCAGCTATCACGGCAACAAACACTATGCACACCCAGGCAAGTAATCTGGAAGATGACATTCCAGTTAAATGAGCAAGGTGACTTTTGAAGGTCTAGTTTGTCTCTGTGGTAGCTACCTGCAAAGTTTTTATTTGCAATTTAATCTACACTTCTCAAAGAAGTTTCTGCTACACCCCTTTTGCATGCTGCAGGCAGATCAAAGGCATCTAGAGCTGAAAGCACATAAACAGTCTTTCCAGAACATGAAGAAAATTTACTATTAGAAAACAGCATCAAGAAATACATAGTTTTTTACTTCAAAATGTACTAACAAACCAATTCTCTGATTGCTCTTTGGATAAGCCTCTTTTTCCCCACTAACAGTCAGATCCTAGAAGGTACCACACCTTTTTTGCAGCGGACCATGACGAGCAGTTTACCATCAATATTAAACATAATCAAGCTCTAATGACTGCTTGTGTGAAATCCAATCAAGCTGCACGCATATTTAACTAAAGTAGTCTAGCAAAACAAAGCAACAATTTACTACTACAATAATTAGCTGGTGTGGATATTTGGAGAAGCTGCTTTTAAATGCATGGTATTTGCAACAATCAACATTTTTACAGAAGCCCTGAAATATGGGAATGACTCTGGGAGTAATTCTCATCACATGAAAAACAACTGTTTTCAAAGTTTCTAATTATCACAGATGCACAGAAAATAAAACTTAAGAAATGGGAGCATTCAACCTATAGGATGGTGAAAAAACTTGGAGAAAACCTCACGCTTCAATGAAGAGCTTTTGGGCTAGAAGGAAAGCTAGAGAGCTCAGAAGCTCACGGAGCTACAGTCAGTAAATTTGAAGCACAGCCTGGCTTCTTGACCTTTTGTTTTCATTCAATTTGACTGAAAAGCCTCAGCAACCAACAAACAGCTGACGCCCTCTGAAGTTGCCCCATCAATCCCCTCTGCTGAAATTCTGAGGGGTACAGGAAAGGAGCTCCCCCAAGGAGAACTGAGGAGCCTTCTAAAACAGATGGAGAAGCATCACAGAATACAATCTCTGAATAAACAACATCTCTGGATAAACAGAAAAGCACAACTTCACTGTCAGGTTCTTCCCTCTGTGAGCAGATTGGGAAGTCCTCCTAGTGAGGATATCATAGTTAAGCAGATACTGCTTTTGATCTTGGAGTCAGGCTCCTGGAGGGTTTTGGCTATGAAAATATGCAGATGTTTCCAGTGAAATGCACGGTACATAATCAATTGTGCCCAGCAGGATTACGGATCAACAACACGCTCTCTAATCAGAGGGCTGCCCAGAGCTATGCTCCTGGAGAGACCAGACAAGAATATCCTTTAAGGATGAGAATGTAGCACTACCTGTACACTGTTTCTTTATAATGATGGTCAGAAAACACGGCTGCAGTTCATTTTACTCCTGTTTTTTGTAGCTATTCTAGAAGGACCTAAAGATGCAATGGGGGAGAGAACTCCTAGAGACGTTTCATTTACTTAATCTCAATTCTTTCACATATTCTTCCATTAAACTATAAACTAATTAGTAGATAAAGTATAGGTACATGAATAAAAATTAACTTTGCTGTAATTGAGCAACTTTTTTTTTTTCTTTTACACAAAACAAACAGAAGATAGCAAAATCCAATATATTATTGTCATGGCAAATGTCACTGATTAATAGCAGTGAACCAGAAGAGCACGGGAACTAGAAGGTCTTATTACACAATAGCTATTTTCACACCATAGGAAGTGCTTAAGCAGCTGAGGTTTAGCTTTGGCTTGTCCTTTAAAAGCACAAATGATGTAGAAAAAGTTAGGCAGTTAGAAAGTTCATATTTCTTTCCTTTTTTTTTGGAGAAGAGAGGGTACAGGAGGACTGGGGAAAAGGAGAATGATGTGGCAAGGGGATAATAAAAATTTCACAATATTTTGAGGTCATATAGCAAAAGGTTAACAAAAGCAAAACTATTCAAACACTCCCACCCATCAGAGGGGTAGGAACGATGCCTGCCTAGTTCCTTCTTTAAATCTCTTAACCTTTGGGATGTTTCCAGTTACGCCTTTCTGAGACACAAGAAAGGACATCACTTCTGACATTAATTCATAGAAGTTTTGAAGGGTTTCCAGCTACAGCTGGTCAAAACACTTCTGTCTAGAAGGACCTTGAACCCCATCACCATTTCCAGACACTTACTCTCACCTTTTACCTGAAAAAAGGAAACTTATCATAGAATGGTTCGGGTTAGAAGGGACCTTAAAGATCATCTAGTTCCAGCCGCCCTGCCGTAGGCCAGGGACACCTCATCCCTTCAAACTTCATCCCTTCCTCTCCATTGCCCACCCTTCCATCCTCATCCTCCAAGAGGCAGAAGCCATTCCCCGCATCCCTGACCTGCGCTGGGTCCCTACATCATGACTCACGCCGACCATATCAGCAGCGCAGGCTTTTTCTCATCTGTCTTGTTGACTTGCTTTGGGAGTAAGTGTGCGTTATGGTAAGTAACTGATGAAAATACAGATGAGCAAAAAGGCTCTGTTAACTTCCATGCTGCTGCCTACTGGGGCCATCATCTTCGAGTACATCTGACCTCTACAGACGTAGCTGCCTGAAACACTGGTAGACCTGTGCTTGATTCTGCCCACAAGACAAGGTGATTAGTGTCTCAGTACCACCACTCTCTTTTTAGAAAATGACCTTTCACTACTCAGATCCTAGGGATCTGGGCTGTGTTTGATCGGTCGTGTTTGAACTGCAGGTCAATCTAAAGCATACTCTCCTCTGTTGTACAGATAACATCTCAATTCTCAGAGATAATTGCAGTTTATAGTCGAGTGGTTAGACCCCTTTCTCCAGGACAACAGCCCTTTATGCACCAAAACTACCAATAAATTTAAACTTTAAAGAGAAAGTAAGGAATTCAAATTTCCTTATTGTATTAAACAATCCATCTACTCAAGCTGAACAGTTTCATTTAAGCTCATCTGAGTTTCAGAAGTAGGAAAGCTATTTAACTCGTATAAATTTTGTTCAAAATGACCAAATGAAGAAATCTGAAAAGGGAAAGACTTAATGCTGTTAACCTCTCATTTCATTTTTGCGTTCCCAAGCATAAAACAGAAAGAAAAAATCATGGTCTTCTCCTCTTTTAATCAAGTACAGCACATAACGTAGAAAGGTCTGCAGTATTTTTATAAGATGAAATAGAAAATGTAAACAATGAACGTAAAAATTTAATTTAATTTCAATATTAAAATTCTCCTGCACGCAATAAAATATTTATTTCAGGTCTGCTACGTTTAGCCTGACGCTATTACTTTAAAGAGCTGCCCTATGAAGCACCTTGAATATTCCAAGACTTCGATGGTTAAGACACCTCCCTTGTACACCAGATATGCCAGTTCAGGTCCTTGCTCCAAATACAACAACTAAAGAACCTGAACCCACACCTTCCATGCTCCAGGCAACTAGGTAAGTGTTGGGCTAATTATATCTAATTAATAACAGTTACGCACTTGCCTGAAGCATGGAAGGTGTGGGTTCAGGCCCTTTTGATGTTAGTATTAATTAATTAGATCTACCCCTTCTTTCCAGATTTCATTAAGAAACAAAATTCTGAAGTATCCATGATTGCCATTAGTTTCCCATTTTCCCACACGTGCGACAGCCACCAGCCTGTCCCTGCTCTACACTTCCATCTACTGTAATTTCAGTGCACCTGAGTGTACCAATCACCCGAAACACCAGGGACTCAGTTTAGATATTTTCACATTTCTAAAATTTCAGAGTCTATAAGCAATAATGAAAGCCCTGTGGGTGAATGCTTCAGAAGCAACAATTAACTATGCCGGTGTTTTCTGAACTGTTAGTTATTTTGGATACAGGACTCACAAAGATTTCATTTTTCATTCTTATTCATCGAGATCCTTAAAAACAGATAAAATGGGATGGGCTTTGTTTCATTTTGTGGTCAAAGTGAAGTATACTTAGCCATGTTAACAGCTCTTTTGCAGACACTTTTTCAGAGCTCTTATGGAGATACTCACATGCCCTTGTTAATAAGGATTCTGCAGTACTACAAACTTCTGTCTCAAAATCACTCACATGTTGTCCTGGGTTTAGAGAGATACTGCAAAATTTAACCCTACCCTTTACCTTGGCATCTGAAGTAAAGTGGGTAACTTTCTCAGCTCCACTAAGGTTTTAAAACAAAATAAACAGCAAGCTTCATTTCCATAGCATTTTTCTACTTCAAAACCATAAAGTTTTTTTGTAAAAGGGGTGTATGTAGCAATAAGAAAATGAAGATCGCATTAAACTACTTATTTCTCCTACGCTTTTGTAAACATCATCTGATTAATTCAAGATGACCTTTCATAACTGGGTATGACAAATAATCTGCGAAGGCAATCAGCAAGTTGCAAAGGCGGATGGATGTTCTCATCAGAGGAGAGGACAGTTAACAAGTCCTGCCAGGAGGAGAACAAAGGAGGAATTCACCTCTGGGGAACACACAACTCCATCAGCGCAGTCCTAGAGAGAAGACTGGAAAGGGCTTACAAAGAGGCAGAAGAACACCAAATGCCTGGACTCTTACTTCTCAGAGAATATGACTTAAGAGATCAAACTGTGCTGAAGAGGAAGAGAGGCTGGGCATTCCTCTCACTACAACAACAAATATTTAGTAAGATCTCCAAGCAAAGGTTTTAGCATTCCTCCTGTCTGGTGTGGACAAATGGCCCAATAAATCACCTTAGATTAAAAGGGAAACTTGAACTTGTCCTCAAAACTGTGGCAACAGCAACCGAGATGTTTATCATACTACCAAATTTAGACTCTACGTTTTTCTACTTCATTTTCTAATTCTCCTAAAGCAGCAGCTCAACCTGCATGTCTGAAAACACAGAACAACGTAATATGATCACTTATCTGTTCACAACAAAACACACGACCAATGACCAATTTTAGAAGACGCCTTTGCAAATTAACATATTTCCTATCATCTTAGGCATCTTGTGCTCACAACTGGTGTCACAATTAGTCTTAAAAAGGCATTAAAGATGTTTATTCATTCTCATTTCCACCTTGTTGAGGAAAAAATGTTCATCCCTCCAAGGAGGGATGATCTTGCAGCTACAGAAAAGGAGAGCTTGACTCCTTCTTCAGATAGATTATCTGCATGAAGCCACACAAAAAGGCCCTTAAATCCTGTACTTTGGCTGTCTGAATTGTAAAATGGAAATGCTAACATATGGTTGGAGCAGGACATTGGACTAGGTGACTTCCCGAGGTCCCTGCTGACCAGAATTTTCTGATGGTCCTATTTGCTTTGAGACGCATAAATATGAATGAGAAGGACACTCAGCCATCGCAGGGTTGATTACCAGTGAAAATTTCAAATAAGTATCCTTACAATTTCAAGCCTTTAATGCATAGCTTTTTACTAGATATATGGGGAAATCCTGTCAAAATGCTCATGAACTTTGCCATTTTCACAAGCGTCATCTATGAGCCAGAGGAAAACAATGCTCATGCTGTTCCGGATGATGTGGCCGAACCTGATGGTTTATGTTGGGTTTTAGAAAGCAAACAAACCAAAAAACAACAAAACATCCAGTTTGACTACATATTTTTTAAGTGGCACTACAAATTCAGAAGGCATTTCACTGAATATTATGTGCAAGTGAATTTATCAGGCAGCTTAAGAAGAAAATCTGATGCCAACATGAAATTACAAACAACAAAAAGAAAAAGCACTTGTCATCTTGCAACACAGAATACGCAATCTGTTGTCAGTTTTTCACCATTAATACAGGTGAGTCTGTTTGGCATTACTGGATATGTTTCTTTTATACTAATATTCAGCATTTCCTAGAGAAGTCATTCCCTTTCTCTCTCAAAGCAGTGAAGTCCTTCCCCAAAGTGCAAGGTTCTAGACTCAGCATTTTCGAGCCGCTTCTCCTTAAATCACTAGCCAGCATGAAATTCTCGGTTTTGCCTTCTCTTACTATTATTCCACTTAAATATCAGGACGGAAAAAAAATACACAAACAAACCTTGAATTTCTTGCTGTGATATATGTCAAATCTCAGATTAAAGAACAAGTATTTTTCTAAAAATAATTCCCTATAAATAGTTTATAATTAAAAATGGAACTGCCCAGATGTGAATGCTGAAGACACAAACATTTATGTGCATTCACAACAGATCCTCAAGGAATAATGAATTAAAAAGCAATACCAAATCCCAAAATCTCCACTTCGTACAAATTTGATTTCCCTGAATTGGCTTTTTCTCACTACATTTTTCTATAACTTAATTTCATAGACCACATTACGACCCACCTCTAGATGTACAAATATACAGCGATTTAACAGAACCTAAGATACTACATCCTCACTATGCAGCGTAAGTCACTGCACACTTCCACGAGTATAAAGTGGCTACACGAATGACAGTACAAAAAATTTAAAAAATTCCTAGCAGGTAAGATGCTTCTGTGTCTAATTTAGAAGATTTCTTCTCAGGATGAAGCTGGGTCAACAATCTCTTCCTGTTAAGACACGTCCTTTTCTGGGAGCACCTCAGATGCAGCACATTAGAAAAGCAAAAACATTGCAAAAGCAATACAGTCCTACACCGCAGATGGTCTGTTTCTTGCTACTAGTGTTTTCAGTTTTCTAGTAGATCACTCAAGTATTAGAGTTGTGATTGACTTTAGACTGCTTGGACACGAATACTAGTCTTACCAGTTCACTGTACCGCTTACCAAATTTGCCTCTAATATCCCATTTGAAAAGAAGAGGGGGGAAAAAAAGAGCTTAAAACACAACACAACAAAAAAACCCAAACAAACAACTTTCCTTACCTTGCTGGAGGCACATCAATGTTTGAAGAAACAACCTTGCGCTTCTGTTCCAGTAGACAAACAGAGCGAGTGTTTTCCTTTTCATACTCATGAGCTCTGTTTGGTTTTTTGGTCTCTGCTGTTTTTGAATCTTCCTCCTTTGTGGTGAACAGGAGAAACTGTTGGTCTGGCAATTTTTGACTGATGTCACTTTTTACATCCTCCTGTTGAAATGCAGGGAAGGTCATTTCACGCTTGATGCTGGCGGCCTATAAAATTAAAAGCAATTATTAAATTTTTGTCTAATTCTCCTAAAATGTAAGGGGGGGAACCCAACACCCACAGGCATTTACTTCTAATTAGTTCTCTGAATCATTTCTTTGCCCTTTATAAATTCTAAAACGGCCATTAATTTCTCAACGGTGTTGAAGACTACGCAGGAAAATAAGCAATTCTTGTCCATTTGATAAAGCTATCAGTTACCTCTTAATGCTTAATTAAAAAGGTATTTGGAGTATCAGAAACCACAGTATATACGACATATATTTAATGTAAACACACCTGTGCTGCATAACTATGCAAAAGAAATCCTAGTTGTCCTCCTCTTAAAATTCCAGGGAAAAAAAGGCAGAATTTATCTAGATAAAAGGCAACGAAGAAACTAAAGCGCTTCCAACAGCCACTTAATGGGTTCTTTAACAGTTGTATTTGCAAAGCATAAAAATAATATGCTGTGATCCCACTGAGCTTCCAGAAGGCAAAGGGAAGCAAGCGATGGTGGCAGGATCTCCACAAGGAGCCTGGCCAGCGGGGAGGAGCACGGACACACACAGAAGCAGTATCCAGTTGTCTCTTTGGCTGCCAGTGCTTCCCAGATCTTCAGGCCTGCTGCTTCCTGTAAGCAAAGACTTCCCATCCACATAGGTATCTTAAGAGATATGCTACCTCTCTGGAATACGACGTGTCGGTGTTTATAAAGAGAACTGTTGCAGGGATGCAGTAAAGAGCATGGAAAGCCACCAGAGCCAAGCCACTCCACCTTCCCAGAAAGCAAAATCAAGTCCAGCATCTTGATTTTCCCCTGCAATACCGTTCCCTGGCCAGATAGGTTCCTCAGCTTCACGGGGCCAGACCTATCTCCCAGGCTGTCACCACCCTCTCATCCTGCCATACATCAGCCAAGCTCTTCCAGCCCCTCGGCCTGCTGGCTTCCTCATGTCCCTGCGAACACAAAGCCCACCATAAGCATCTGCTAATAGAGTTATTTCTGGGTATCTGTGCTTTTAGTACCAGGAGCTTCAACTGGCAATTTGCCACAAGTCCAGGAGATGCACCAGGGCAGCAACCCCTCCACCCAACCCAAAAAGCCAGGTGAAATACAGCCCAATGAAAGGGCTGCTTGTCCTGCCTCGAGCGGAGGCACTTCCACACCACATGCACCACCTCGGAGAAATCCAGAGGCCTTCTAGGACTCACAAACTGTTTTTTTTACATACTTGTAAATTACTGCTGATCTTTACGGTGGAGAAATCTGGGATGCATTACCCTCAGACAGTAACAGCACCAACAAGCTGAAATTCCCATGTAAACTCTTCCCCCATACTCCTCCTCCTTTTCATCATCAAAAAAAAAAAAATAAAATCAATGTATATGTGTATATATTTGTAGCTAAAAATGTATTACTCTCCTCACAAATCTCCCTGTTTACAGCTTTCAAACCTTGGCAGGTATAAAAATGGTACAAGCAATTTTAAGTCCACAGGAAAAACAGTCTTGCCAAGGTAATTTTGTTTTGTTCGGCAAAGTATATAACATCGCTAGCACATAAATACTTAGGACTGATGATTTAATTGTCTCATTCTAGTGCTTTCATGGAAGGGCTTTTAGTTGCTTCAAGAACAAAACTAGAATTGTTACTTTATGAATGTAAACAGTAGAAAGAATTAGTCATTTTACACTTCTTCACACACAAACAGATGACACATTACCAAGAAAATCTGCCTGGAAGACAAAACAGTCAGCATGTGATCACACAGAATTAGGAGAAGACATATAAACAACACAAATTTAATTCTGATTTAATGATTATTTTTTAAAAAAGCTTTTAGATTTACAGTAAGCCCTTTTTTGAGTGCCTGAGGATTTTAACAGATGCTGAGCTGCCTTCAATTTTCATCAAAATTGGCTTAGAAGTTATGCACCAAAGCAAAAAAAAAAAGCCTGAAAACAGCCAAGTTCCAATATCCAGCCCCTAGAAATCATACAATGCCAAACAAAAGTATGTGTAAGACTTGAATTCCATCCCCTCCATTGCCACATGGTCTTCCATTGCATGACCACACATCTTTTTTGATGGAATCTTCCATTGGATGACCACACATCTTTTCTTCTACCCTCTTCTTCCACCTTATCCGGTGCAGAGGACAGTGCTACGCAGGGCACGAGCTGCTATACCCACTGTGCGTGGTAGGATGCTGGTGGGTATGTGGGAGGGTGCTGGTGTGGCACAGGTGGCACTCGTGGCACAGGTATGAGACAGGACCCAGCAGTTTTCTCCTCGCTCTGTGCAGCCCTTAGTGGAGAAATCACCAAAAGCACGGGAGAGGAGCAGCCTCCCTCCTCCCCCGCTCCCTGATGCCAGGCTGAATATGCTATTCATCGGGATGAATTTTTTTTAACCCAATAAAACCATGATTTTACTGACGGAAAAAAAATAGTATTTTTTTTCCTCAATTTACAAAACTGTAATACTTTACTCAGTTTCAGCAAACATATTGTGCCATACATTATTAAGTTTTCTTTATAGACCTAAATAGTGACAACAAGAGGCTGCAGACTTAGACTACAGGGCTAAATAGCAGGGCCTGTCGTGATAGGACAAGGGGTAATGCCTTTAAACTAAAAGAGGGTTGATTTAGATTAGATATAAGGAAAATATTTTTCACTATGAGGGTGGTGAAACACTGGCACAGGTTGCCCAGAGAGGTGGTAGATGCCCCATCCCTGGAAACATTCAAGGTCAGGTTCAACGGGGCTTTGAGCAACCTGATCTAGTTGAAGATGTCCCTGATCATTGCAGGGGGGACGTTGGACTAGATGACCTTTAAAGGTCCCTTCCAACCCAAACCATTCTATGTTCTACAAAAATACAGCCTAAAACATAAAAAGCAGAATACTTGTACTGTGATACCAGGTAATCTATTCATATATATCAAAATTATTCCCATCCAGTTCAAATATATTCAAATAACAGCTTGGTTTTCACACATCAATGCGCCATAATTAATAGCCGTCCCCATGCAAGCATACAAAAGTGAGGAATGACAAAAAACACAGAAGCAAGTGTTGAAGTTGCAGAGCTGCCACCAAGCAGTTCCACTCCTTTGGCTAAATGGCCAGAAGCAGCAGAAGACCAAATCCAATGCTTATACTAACTCTCTTCCTCTCCTTCAGTTTTCAACAGATGTTTGGAAATATTAACCTCTTTCTAAACTTTCCCTTGAGAGCGATGGCAGATAAAGAATCTTTTCTGCTTTAAAAAGAGGTGATCATGAGAGAAAGCCAAGAGTTTCCCTAGGTGGCCACTTTCTGGTAGCTTTCTCCTGCTCCCCAGGCAGTTTTTCTATTTTAATTCATCCATGTCTATGGAAGCCATTTCCACTTGAGACACCTGCCCTATCTGGAAGGGTATGGGGTCTTTTGCTGGAAATCCAACCACCTACACAAGCAGCTGCTGATGTGGGGAGCAAAGAGGACCACAGTCACTTGACTGATCAGGTTCCTCGCTTTGTGGCAAACACATTCATTAACTACCAGGACCCTTCTGCTTTCAAGCTGTACTTCACCATCACTCACAGTTCAGAGACAATATGGTCAATTTCCAATATATCTTTAGAGATAAGTAAGTGTTCTGTCATATCTTATCCGGAACTTTTTTTTGGGTCAAAGATCCTTCGTATTCTTTTAACCACTTCGAGGCTTGTGGTGGTCCTCTAAGTCCATAACATATTTCAGCAAAAATGTCATGGAAGGTCTAGTCCAAGTAGACACAGCCTGGCTCAGAGACAGACAGATGTTAACACTGTAACATCAATTTATTTCAGCTTACTCCCCACACTTCACTTTTCTCTCTCCTTAGTTGTTCTCAAACTCCATGATCACATTGTTCCCTGATGATTTGGCTTTTATTATCATCATACCTCCGCATTTGCCACCCTATTGCCTCCAGTATCAACTGCTGATAAAACCTAACAGAGTTTTTGCCATACACTTAATTAATCATCGCTTGTACAAAGCCATTTTATAATAGGTTGGTTTTCTATGCAATTCATTGCGTATTTTCACCCTTAAGCCATTAGCAACCTTCAGCTTACTTTCAACCGAGTCCTTTGCAACCTGGCCTCAGGCAACCAACATCGCTTGGAAGCTCAGACACAGAAACAGGAGTTACAAACCATCTGCAAATTTTAAAAGATAGCTTTGTTTCTGTCTGCAGTTACCCTCACCTCCCTTTGACAACTTCTCTCCCATCACCATTGGGCAAAGGAAACTTCTGATACGCCACGCTCAGCATTACCTGCACCTTCCACCCTGGAGCTCAGCTCCAGCACTGCCCCATGCTTTGGGTCTGATCTGGCTTTATTCCTTCCACTGCTTCTCAGCAAGCACCGGCCACGCCACTCACTCTCCTCTCAGGTTTTCAATACCTAATAGCATGACCATTTCCATGAACTTCTTCAAAGGCATGAGCTGGGTTACAGACCGGTCTCCCCTTGCTTGTTTTGAAACACTCTTGCTTGTTGAGTGCAGCAGCATGGTGCTGTGGCAGCCCCACTCCAGCAGACCAAGACAGATGCTGCTTCAACCAGGCTGTTTAGTAATCACAGAATGGAAGGGACCCTAAAGATCATCTAGTTGCAAGTCATGGCACAGACACCTCCCACTAGACCAGGTTGCTCAAAGCCCCATCCAGCCCTTGAACACTTCCAGGGATGGGACATCCACAACTTGCCTGGGCAACCTGTTAATCTTCCTGCAAAAATTGAAAGTAATTTTGTGCTTTGGTTTCTAAGCAGAAACTTTATTTAACAAAAAAAGATAAGTGTTCTAGTTTCTGTTTTGAAGTTGTCAAGACAATAGTATATATTTAGGTTGAGGATTTTACTTTTAAGTTCTTGCCCGATTCATTATTATTATTATTAAAGTGACAAAATTTAATACATCATGTGACAGCTGAATGATTACCTCAGTTAATATTTTCAGCAGTATATTAATAATTTTTCATTGCAAAAGTCATCTTAACCTGCCTATAGAAATTTGTATTTGGTGGTGTCTTCTCATAACCAGTCCTGAATCACACGTGCCCCAATCGAGACCATGAGTTGAACGGAAGTCCTGCCCAAATTAAAGCATGATTAGCATCAACACAAATTTTGAGGAATTTAGAGAAATTTTTCTTTATTCTTTACAGAGGATGTACAGACTGCAATTTTTCAATAGTTTAGGCCTTAATTTATCTGCAGTCAATTTTTGTTATTCCCCAAAGCATAGCCTGATAAGATGCTCACATTGCAGTCAAACTTCAGTCTTCTCCAATTTCAGTCCAATTTCGTCTTGGATTTTGCCCTGAACAGCAGAAAAATTATCGATCAGACAGCTCAAGTATCGAACTGCCTAGTCAAAGCATCAGCAAACACTAAAGTAATCCTATCATATTTATATGCAAATGCAGAGACTTACATTTGACAGATTATATACGTGATCTCTTGAGTACAACCTGAC
This sequence comes from Stercorarius parasiticus, assembly GCA_013396915.1. NCBI lineage: Eukaryota > Metazoa > Chordata > Aves > Charadriiformes > Stercorariidae > Stercorarius > Stercorarius parasiticus. Next base: position 666,588 of record VWZL01002232.1, read on the forward strand.
TGGGCTTTAGCATCTTCCCTTGCTTCTGGTGCACTGCTGCTTAAAAACTGAAGTTAGTTAATTTTCAAATAGTTCACTAGCATTTAATAGGGATCAAGATGCCTGTGTTTCCTATACAATGGGAAGTATTAAACTCCCAAAAATATTAGCATCATTTACCTGTGTGTGACCCAAATGTTCAGAAATACGCCTTCAAATGTGAAAACTGACTCCCACCTATGTTCTTTCAAATTTCCAATTTTGTTATGCGTTACCTGCGGATCCAGGTGGGCACACCAGGAGCACATACATCATTTTTAACAGGCTTTGTAATGGCGTACACCAACAGATGGCAATAGAGAAAAAATACTGAAAGAACTGCCTACTTTGTTGACGGTTTTATTAACAATTCAGGGGCTGATTTACCGACAAGGAGTCGGGCAGTGGGTGTGATGGAAGTTTACAAGCAGAAGGCAGCGGCCCAGCACAGAGCCTCACACGCCCAAGCAGCACTGCCTCCAACCCTGTGGCTTGAGGCAGCATCACGATCAGAGGGCTGGAGCACCTCTCCTATGAAGACAGGCTGAGAGAGCTGGGGTTGTTCAGCCTGGAGAAGAGAAGGTTCCAGAGAGACCTTATTGCGGCCTTTCAGTACTTAAAGGGGTCCTACAAGAAAGCTGGAGAGGGACTTTTTACAAGGGCATGTCGTGACAGGACAAGGGGTAATGGCTTCAAACTGGAAAACGGCAGATTTAGATGAGGTATCAGGAAGAAATTTTTCACCATGAGGGTGGTGAGGCACTGGAACAGGTTGCCCAGAGAAGTTGTGGATGCCCCATCCCTGGAAGTGTTCAAGGCCAGGCTGGATGGGGCTTTGAGCAGCCTGGTCTAGTGGGAGGTGTCCCTGCCCATGGCCAGGGGGTTGGAACTAAATGATCTTTAAGGTCCTTTCCAGCCCAAACCATTCTATGACTTTATGATCTTCAATGAAGCTACGATTTACTTCAGCTGAAGAAGAAGTAGACACCTATCGTGTCTGCCTGCCAAGAAGCAGGCCAGCAAACACAGGCTCGGCAGAGCAAGGCTTGTGTCACGCTGTCAGGCAGCAGGATGGCAATGAGAGCCCAGCAGGCTCCCCTGATCTTCTGGGGGTACACCGTCTAACTCCTATTTCTCCTCACATTGTCTGCTGGGATTCTGGAAGGACTTCGATGTCTGAGAAAGTCCCCTCTGTGCACAGTTTGAATCCTAGAGGCTTGGGTAAATTAAATAATCTTGCAACTATGGCCTATTATGCTTTGTTCATACAGATAAAAGAGCTCATTTTATAACAACAGCAATAAAAGTATCTGTAAAAAACACTAAAAATGTTTTATGGGGGTGTAGGGAAGTATCTGCACAAAAGTTAACTGCATCCAAAACTCCCTATAAAAAAAAAAACATGCTAGTGGGAATACGCTTTGGGAAACTATCTGCTTAAAAAAAACACAACAACTTATCTTAATAATCCTGATGCCATTGCCATGTTTCCATTTTTGTACAAACTTCCTTTTCTCCCTTAACCCGTAAAGTTACACTTCCTTTATTTCAGCTACAGGCCACCATAACTGGACTCAACCGCAGTGTCACTTCATTCCAAAAACAACAGGATCCCTCACAAGCCACGCTGGATGCTTTCCACATTGCAGGGAGGCAGGAGGAGGGGAGAGAACACGTTAATTAAGAGACTATTAAAAAAAACCCAACAACCCCAACAACAGTCACCCAACACATGCCTCCAATGCTGGATAAATGTGCATTGTCAATAAATAATTTTAACTTAATTGTGAGTTCTAGCCACAATATGTACAATATGTCCTATGTACAATATCAACACTATATAGCTGTTAAAGAAGACAGTTCAGAATGAGGATTTTTGATTTCCATCTGACTTACTATGTAATCAGTTGGTCTAATTCCATCAAAAAACTCTTTTGATTAAACACCAATAGCTACAAGATGGTTTAGCACCAGCCAACCTGCCATATAACTCTGTTGGGTTTTATAAACAATTTTTTCATTCTGACTTTATGACCATCTCTTTCTGTTTTCTGAAATAGTTGTAAGCATGCTAAGTGTTAGGGACTGCCAATAAAACTTCCATCTGGTAAGAAAACAAAAGTCACAGGAATATTTTATCTTTTTTAAACAGGGCTTTAACAACATTTTTGATCCACTACAGAACAAAAATGCAGCTCAATAGGGCAAGCAAAATAAGGAATCAAGATATTTCACCACAGTGTATTAATGGAATACAATAATGAAATATATGTCCTTAATATGATACACATTTTAAAAGTTCAGCCAGAACAAGAGTTTAGTAAGTGCAAGACTCTTTTCAGGCCAGCCTGAACAGCTAGTCTGTCCTCTAGGGACAGGGATAAGCCACTTTTCTGAACAAGAAAGAAATCAGGAATAAAGTTCACAAGCAGCAATGAGAAATACTGAGCTTATTACCAAGATAACATCACACAAATAAAAAAGAGTTAAGTTAAATCACCAGAAGGACAAAAGGTTTTGGTTTATTCGTACTACTTCATACAGTATTTCCAGTTCAAGTTCCCATAATGGAGTTTTTTATGTAAAAAGGCCCTAATTTTTGCCATCTCAAAACGGCATCCTCACTGGAAGGACAGAATGCATTGAATTTCCAATTCACCAGAAATCTTTATTCATACTGGAATACAAAGAGATAAGACTGATTCTCGTAATGATGCTTGGAAATAATCTGCCCTGAATTTCAATGTATTATTACATTTTCGAGTATTATTTTGCATTTAATTACTCACTTCACCAGCGGTTGCTCATTACACATAAACCATGTCAATCTAATCACTCTAAGCATTTGTAAACTGCTGCTCTCTAAAAATACAGAAGATACTGCATTTTAAGATCACTGTAAGTGTTCTTTACAATATGTAGTACACATTAGTGTATAGTAACGTAGTAATCATTTTCAACCAGGCTAGGACAAAGTCCCTGTCTTCAGCATTTGACTGAATATACAAAACCATCCACAGAATGTATTTTCTAGATTTTAAAATACAAATCTAAACATTTTTGTGGCCTGGATTCACAATATGGTGTTAGGCAGCAAGAACTAGGAGTCAGCAAGAAGTTTCTACCCTTTCATCATCACGTGTATGTCAGCGCTTATCTGGCTAAATATAACTCATCTACAAAACCCATGTACCCCAGCACCAGTCTAAGGTGTTTCTGAATTATATACCATCTACTCAGATCAATGACAGAAACTTTCACTCCCACATTTGAAATTCAGTGCCCATCCAGGTACTTGTTGTATCCCAAATAGAACAATTGCCAATTTGTGACATTTGAAATTCTGCACTAACTGGCACCAGCAGCACAGAGGTTATTAAAACTGGACAGAGAGATGTTACTAAGATTACAGGGGGAGACAGCAAGGAAGACTGGGAATCCATGGCCCTTCCCATACACCATTTTCAGGTCAAAACAAAAACGGTTCAGAGATATTTGAGCCTTTTTCTCTCCACTACACAAACAAAGGGATGAAGATGTGAAAGTACAGCAGCTTCCTTTCCCATCCCATATGCAGCCATATGCAGTTCCTTACAGAAAAGTACATGACATGACTTCTAAGATAATCAGACAGCAATTAGTAACCATTACCATAAATTAATGCTAATTATTGAATGCTTATATCTTCAAAATTTGCTTGCAATGTTTAATGCTCAAAGAAATAACTCCGTGCTCTGTAGTCTGGAGATGCTGCACAGGCAAGTGGATGCCTGTGAACCCGGCTAGCTGGGTTCAACTGGACGACAGCCCCCGGGCATGGCACCTCTGGAAGGATCTCAGCAGAGGTCTTTCAGCCCTGTCTTCCTTTTCCTAAATAAAACAAGCCCCTGAGAAACACACTGCCTCTAAACATCTAAAAATTAAGAAGCTAGCTTGGAAAGCCTTAAACAGAAGAAAGTGGAGGACTTCAGTCGCAAAAAAACAGGTTCATTTTTCATTTAGCGATCCTGTTGCTGCACTTCAATATTTGCTAAACACGTTCATCATTGAGTGCTTGGATACTCCACCATGCTAAAAAGGACTTGGCTGGCCAGGAATGGGCAGCCATAATTGCCTTGCCAATTACTGGTTTCCCAAACAGCAAGTTTAAAATGAACTAAACCAATTATCACATTTTCTTGCAGCGACATACGTGCCTGGCCGTGCGAGCGGGACCGGTGCCTGCCAGGCAGCACATCCTCCTCGCCTCTCCTGCGGCAAAAGCAGCATGAGAAGTGCCCCATGCCACCAGGACAAGCTGTGTCCATGCACAGGACAGGAGAGGGACTGGAAACACATGCCCTGGGCTGGCCAAGGAGCACTGAAGGACAGAAGAGGAGGATACACCTGGGTCTTGCTAGCCACCGCTGGGAAAGTTTGAAAAGTCTGGAATTGGGAGATAAAAACGAGTGTGCTAATACAGGGTAGCAGGGAAGTTCAAACTTTTTTGTTCTTATTTCTGTTACATTACTGGTTGCAATTACAATCTGTAATTAGTGAGCACCACCAAATCAGCTGTTCGCACTTTACTGGCTGAAGCTCTGAAACCTCACATCAGGGTATTTTCTATGGTAAGCCTACGAACACCTATTTTCTCTGAAATGGTGATTTTTCCTACTTGTAAGAGATGCGAAGAGGGTCCTAAAGGCAGTGGGAAAGTTTCTACTGTCTTTGCTGCCCCTAATTTTGATTCTGTCTACATTAAGAAGTTGTACAGAACAGCTTCGGTTTTAAGTAGCTTAATACAGCCTCATGTACAGACTATCTTATGGACAGAAGTATCAATCTGGCCTGTATTACCCAAATTTCATGTACAAATAAAGTATCTTTAATTTCAACTATTTCGAGACCATTGCTGGAGATGTACAAGAAGCTCCACTTGTTTCTCTTTTCATTTGCTGGTGGTTTGGGATCAGTAAGGATGGCAGCAGTTCAAAGCAGAAGGGAGAAATACCACCACCTCTTTTATCATCTCATTCAGGATTGAGTAAGAAGAGCTCCCAAAAATCACACCATACAAGAGGCAGCAGGGAACTCCCTTACTAGATTTTGGAAATGCTGCCTCACTGCTCCTCAGTAAGAAACCGTTGATTGGTTCATCCGCATTTGAAAACCCTCCTCCTCTGTCTGGATAGAGATACATAGCAGAGTATGTCTATGGAGAAGAAAAACAGATTAGCTTTATTTTCAAGATCTCTTGCAAGTATGGTACAGAGAGGTATGAGATTTCTAAGGTCAGAAGCAACTGTCTGTCTTCGGAAGTAGCCAGCCAAGATGAGATGCTGCAGATCCCAGATCACTTAAAAGGATATGGAAATGTAATCCAATTGCCTTAACATTCTGGGAATAAAGAGACTTTGCTCTTTTTCTGTTTGTTTAAATGATGCGATTTCAGTTAAATTAAACCAAGGTAGTTCACAGATGTATCCAACTGTTATAGCTTTTGAATGAAGCAGGCACTGTGAATGAAAGCTTCAAGGACCAGTGCTGATCTAAATCAACTAAGAATCAGAATTAAGTGCACATCCTTATCTCCTCTAACCGATCTCAACCCTGGAAGTAGAAAGCGTGGTCCTTCAGAAGAGACGAACAAGGAAGGAGTCTTGCCCCCAGTTAAGAGATTCTCATAAATCTATGTTTGGCTCCAGACAAAAACATTTAGCAGTTTTCCTGTTCAGAGTGGGAGAGGTGACAAAAAATCAGTTTATTTTTGGGTGTGACTACACTGAGAAATGGTACCAGAGAATTTCATCTCATTATCCTATGAAGCAATGGAATAACACTAGGAGAAACCTGCAGAGACCAAACGTGACCTTCTCTTCCTCAGCCACTCCAGAAACCAGCCCTCCATCAAAGCACTAGAGGGATGCAACTATGTCTCATTGGAGAAGAGCCTTCACAAAGAACCTGAATAAGAATCAAGCCCAAAGTCAAGCACAACCCAACCAGTCAAATGGATGCTGTCCTCTAAAGGAGGAAGCCTTGCTGCCTTGCTCACCTTTCTTTTCCTCCCTATGCAGGTCCTAGCTATGATATCCCTTCTTTTCCTCTGCACTACCAAGATGCTTGACAGGCCCTTCCCTGAGTCACCTTAACTTATTGAGGTTACAGAGTCTAGAGACTCTCTGCTGCACGTGTTTCCCGCTGTTTCGGTAGCCTACAAAAGCACACAACAAATTCTGGCACAAGTCAAAGGTAGCCAGTGCATGGCTGGGAGCTGGAGGAATGACGGAGAGGGGAATGCTTCACCTGTTATGGAGCCAACAAATATTAAATCATCTCACCATGGCTCCACAAACACCCCTTGGTTTTACCCAGTGCCTGGACACAAAGCATTCTGTGCTGCAAAGGCTGCCGCTCCAGCCAAGGGACCTACCAACATGGAAAGAGAAACACCTGCAAGACCAACCACTTCTCTCCTACCACGAGAAAGTAAGAACAATTGTCTACAACAGTGGTGGCCACGCATGTTGAGGCAAAGTATCACTGTAAATCCTTAGCAAATACCAGTTCACCCCAATTCATTTTTTCTGCTTTTTCCATATAGCTCTGTAAACCAGAGGAGGACCACTTTCCATGGCCTTATGAACCACAAGCTACAGAGGAACCACCACTAATCTAGACCTAAGAGCAGCAAGAACTGCATCACAGTGTTCTCTTTAGAAGTATTTCAAAGCAGAAAAATAAGATTTTTTTTTTTCCTTTGGCAGTACTTACATTTGTCACAGTTACATTAAAAAAAAGAAACTTGTTGAGAAATATGAGATCAAAAGCATTTTTGATCCAAAGAGAGCTCTTTCCACCATTTCAGAGGGTTATGCACGTACACAGAAAAGATCAGGTTGGCTCAAACGTTTAGCTTGCCAACTTTACAAAGTTCAATTTGTAGAAGGTTATTGTACAATTTGTTCTCTATGTCAGTATGATGCAGGCATTAGCCACTTTATCTGCTGAAGCAGAAAAAAAAAATTTAAGTAACTATCCAGTCTTATGACTGCCTGTTATAATTGCATTGCCTATCTAAAGTTCAAGTAACCTCTTCTCCACTATATTAAAAAAATACATTAAAGATGGCACAACGATGAGCTATATAATTTCACACTTCAGTATCTAATCATTGAGGCATTTTACCTTCCCTCTGATTCTGTGTCCAGTGGTCCTAACATATATTCATATTCTATAGTCTGAAGCAATACTTAAAAATTATTAGGACTGTTGTGGAAAGGTTTTAGGAGACTAATGGATTCACCCTTGTGGTTACATAATTGGTCTAAAATCCCAAACCTGCTTAAACTAGCAGGACTTTTCCATCAACTTCACCTGGGTCAGGATTTTATGGAAGTTTGATTATTTATAGTTTGCAAAAAAACCCCAATCAAAAGATCTGTATTTTTATCCAGAGTTCAAGCAACAGAAGTTGTTCAGTTTCCTGTCTTCATTAGTTTTGTTGTCAAACAACAAATACCACCCACACATGTACTTTTTAATACAATGAGACAAATGTCACGGCAATCATCGGTTGGGATTGGAAAGTTTGGCAAAGTGCCAGAGCAGTGAAAGTGATCCCATCACAGATTGTTCAGCAGCAGCGGTAACATTAAATTCCTAAGGGCTCTGTTCAGCAACATGCTACTCTGAAAAACATCAACACAACTCTGTGAAATTGAGGCTGATCACCATAGGAGCTAGTGCACATTCTTTTTATGCGCTTTATATTTCCTGTTCAATTTTCGCAAATAAACACAAACACAAGTAAGAGTTTCTCTCTTAGTCTACCGTCCTTCTGTAGTCTTTGGGCTGGCCTCGAGCATCAGGAATAGTCAAGCCACTCGCTATTTTTAGAAATAAGCAATTCAGTATATCACTTGAAAGTATTACAAAGCCAACGAGCATTCTCATTCTGAGGGGAAAACCCTTGCTCAATCCACAGCACTATTTACAGAGCTGACACCAGCCAGGACCAGCACGTTCCCTACTGCCCAAGCAGCAAAGCTCCCACCTTTGAGATGGCCAAGTGGCACAGTTTGAGGCACAGATTTATCCTACAGTCTGCTAAGATCTCTCTGGTGCTCTCCTAACACTGGAATTTCTAATCTAGCAGGTAGGAAAAGAGGCAGGTTCAAAGCTGATCTACAGGACTGTCAGGCTTCTCCGTAACCTTGGGTCAGAAGGTTGGAAGAGCATAGGTGTCTGAGATGGCCCGTGTGTCCGCACTTCTTGTAGGACACATTACAAATGTTAGTTACCAAACCACGAAAAGCACTTTCTCAATACCTAGTTTTCAGATAAAAAAAATGTCACTTCCATCTTCAAGAAGGAGGACCCAGGGAACTACTGGCTGATCAGCCTCACCTTGATTCCCTGGAGCACGATGGAGTCTGGAAACCATTTCCAGGCATATGAAGGACAAGAAAATCAGTGTGAGTAGTCAGCATGGCTTCACTGAGGGAAAGTCATGCTTGGCCAGCCTCATGAACTTCTAGGACAAAATGACTGGCCTGACAGATGAAGGGAGAGCAGCGGATATTCTCTGTCTAGACTTGAGGAAGGCTTTTGATGCCATCTCCCATAACATTCTCATAGACAAGCTGTTAATGTATGGGCTGAATGAGCAGGCAGTGAGGTGCATTAGAAACTGGCTGAATGGACAGGCCCAGAGGGTGTTGATCAGCAGCACAAAGTCTAGTTGGAGGCCAGTAAATGTGGGGTCACCACTGGATCCAGTCCTGTTCAAGATCTTCATTACTGATGTGGATGATGGGGCAGAGTGCATCCTCAGCAAGTTCGCAGATGACACAAAACAGGGAGGAGTGGCTGATACACCAGACGGTCATACTGCCATCCAAAGGCACCTTGACAGACTAGAGAAATGAGCCAACATGAACTTCATGATGTTTCAACATGGGAAAATGTGAAATCTGCACCTGGGGAGGAGCAACCCCAGACACCAGCACATGCTGGGGGCCACCCAGTTGTAAAGCAGCTCTGCAGAAAATGCCCTGGCATCCTGGAGGATACCAAGTTGAATGCGAGCCACCAATCTGCACTTGTGGCAAAGAGGGTGAATGGTGTCCTGGGCTGCACTAGACAAAGTATTGCCAGCAGGTAGGAGGTGGTGATCCTTCCACTCCACTCAGCACTGGTGAGGCCACACCTGGAGTGCTGGGTCCAGTTCTGGGATCTCCAATACAGGACAGACATGGACATACTGAGAGAGTCCAGCAAAGGGCCACCAGGATGATTAAGGGACTGGAAAATCTCTCCTATGAGAAGAGGCTGAGAGAGCTGGGACTGTTTGGCCTGGAGAAGAGAAGGCTCAGGGGGGATCTTACAGATATCTACAAATACCTAAACGGAAGGTGTAAAGAGAACAGAACCAGGCTCTTTTCAGTGGTGCCCAGTGACAGGACCAGAGGCAATGGGCACACACTGAAACACAGGAGGTTCCCTCTGAATATCAAGGGAACACTTTTTCCACTGTGAGGGTGACCAAGCACTGGCACAGGTTGCCCAGGGAGGTTGTGGAGTCTCTCTCCTTGCAGATACTCCAAAGCCACCTGGACGTGGTCCTGGGCAACCAGCTCTAGATGTCCCTGCTTGAGAAAGAAGGGGGGTGGACCAGGTGACCTCCAGAGGTCTCTTTCAACCTCAACCATTCTGTGAGAAAGACTGAGCAGCACATGTTTGTGGTACAGACTGCATACCTGAAAGCAGACAACTGATCATTCTCAGTTTAACTCGTTGTAGACTGCAAACAGCCTAGTAAATAAGGATCAAAACTGTTAGTGGCTCCACTGTACCTCTTTCTTCTCACATAGTTACAGTTTTCTAATACAATTCCTTTTAAGGGCAAAGTGGTTATACTTGGTCTGTGTCCAACAAACAACAAAAATATTACATTAAAAATCCTCTGCAAATTACTCGCATTCATTCTTCATTATAGGAGAGTGGAGAAAAAAAACCACACCACCATCTTACAGTCTTACCACCCTCAGCTCTGCCTCCACTAATCCATAGTACGTATAAACTTTTAAAAAAATTTTTCATATGGAATTAAAAATCCCAAGTCTAGTCATGCACCATACTTCACTAGCCAGGCTTTTACTCAAGGACTAAAAGAAACTGAATGAAGTTTGAAATTTAAAAACAAATAAAGTTTATCTACTTACAAAAACATAGCTAAACTGCTGGCATTAATCTGCCTCTCTTGCCTCACCCTTTACTTGTTCTCCACAGTCCATCAGCATCCATTTGTTATCTCTTGTGTTACACTTCCACTTCACAGAGGAGGGTAGAGCAGGGTTACGCTTGTTCTGGGTTCCTACACAGCCTCGCCTAAAAGGATCTGGCTCCAAGGTCAGAACATGAGTTCTGGTGTATTAATAACTATTAGTATTTATAAAAATATCTTTATCATTATTAATCTGAGAGGGAATATTTCAGTGTACTTTTCAGTTAGTAGGCAAGTTTCTAACGTGTCTTTGAGATCTCTCCGCCACTAAGTGAATCTGGTATTTGAAGCTTGCATTTTGCAAATTGCCTGTTAAAATATACTTGCACGCACATAGGAAAACTAAATTAAATAGCACTCTGCTAAACAAGCAAAAAATAAGTTTGTTTTGCCCAAGATGAGCCTTCATCTGCTCATTTCTCATGATTTTGGGAGCTGCACAGTTGCAGGAACAAATCTGTTTGCGGGAAATTCATCCTTCTGAACTACCAAGAAGTGCTCGCACACAAGACAATATCTGGAATGAATAATTTCATGGGTGCTTATGGTAAAGTAAAGGGCAGAGACCACGGAAACATAATACTTGAGGAACAGGAGCAGCCCCCATACTCAGCTGCGTTGGAAATGTCCTGTGTCCATACTCTGAGCCTGGGGACAGAAAACAGGCTGGAAATGAAGTGGCAGCTCAACTGGGCTAAACAGAAGAAAGCACTAACCCCTTTACTATTCATAACAGTAGAGAAAACATTGCAACTTGTTGGCAAGTTATCACAAGCCCATGTTTGTTACCAGCCCAAATCCTCCATCATTAGCGCTCTAGTGGTTTACAGACCAATTAGCGTGGCTCTGCGACTTTCGGCGGGGCTTGCTGACCAAGTACCCGACAAACTCAGCACTTCTCCATATTGCCAAAAAGAGCAGTTTCCACAGGATGAATTAACCCCAACACAGTACTAATGTGGCTGCTTGTGGTACCTGAACCAAGCTTTGTAGAGAAGATGAAATAAACAGGATTGCAAATTAATCCACACTTTAAGACAAAGTACAGGTAATTACACTATTTATTCTTTTTCATGTAATTTCAAATGGCTGGAAATCTACCTGCAGCCAAAGCAGCAAGTATGGGTTGCACAGAAATACTTTAACGCACAAAATGAGTCTGTATCATCAGCACCTTCGTGTTACTTGTTCTCCTATACAGACGACCAAATGAGTTCTGACAAAATAAGAATACCAGCACTTCTCAACAAGGCTTTACAGGCTCTCAAAGTCTCTCTGGCTCTCCTGCCATTACACACAGCACGCTCGGGGCTCCCAGCATCGTATTAGAACAGAGAGGGAAAAGAGAGCAACAAAAGTGTTTTCCAGTATCTTCCACTTGGCCATCTACGTGTCTACAGCAATATAAAGAAGGAATTTTTGTATCTTCCCCATGACCAACAGTCTCTCTCACTCTCTTTTTTGTCATACCTGTTCTCTCCAAGACTTTAGAAATTGGAGAAAACAAGATTTGTCTTTATAAAGCATTTCTTCCTGCCTCTCGACCCCCACACTTAAGACTGAGGGTCAAAAATGGACCACCAGTGGTGCAACCACACAGTGGACTTCTTTCTGGAGGAGACAACACGGCTACAAGACCTGATGCTGCAGGTACTTTTCTCATCTTGACTAGCGAACCAAATTCTCAGGCACTTTTTAAAAATACTAATTCCATTGCAGACCCTATGATGTATTATCACAGGCACTAACCATGGAAGTGACTTTGTGAAGAGACCGTGAAACCCCTAGCTTCAAAATGCCACACCATCCAAGGGCACAGACATCAAGTGTACATGTGCATCATCTTTACACATACCACCCACCAAAACATTGCGTGCTGCTTTTTAATTGCATTATCTGGATAGAGTATAGAATCATAGAATCATTTAGGTTGGAAAAGACCCTTGGGATCATCGAGTCCAACCACCAACCCCACTCTACAAAGTTCTCCCCTACACCATATCCCTAACACCACATCTAAACGACTCTTAAACACATTCAGGGATGGTGACTCCACCACCTCCCTGGGCAGCCTATTCCAGGGTCTGACCACTCTTTCTGTGAAGAATTTTTTGCTAATGTCCAGTCTAAACCTACCCTGTTGCAGCTTAAAGCCATTCCCTCTTGTTCTAATGCAATTACCTGTGAGAAAAGACCAGCACCAACCTCCTTACAGTGTCTTTTCAAGTAGTTGTAGTGTATGTGTAGTTGTGTGTATACTGCAAAACCAGCACCTGGGCCACTTTGCTTTCAAGTCTGGTTAAATTCTAAAGCTCTTCAGGACTTCTCTTGTTCTGAAGGGTACTGGACACTGCAGCAATTTATGCTCTCTCTCAGCAATGGACACCCCTTTGATTCCCTTTGCTCCCGGACCTCAATTCGGAAAGGCCAGGTCCGGGAGTCAAATGCTGCTGACCCCATGCCAGTTCTCCGTTTGGCAGGAATCCCGTTTGACAAACCGCAGCCAGACCGTGCCAGGCCTATTACCCTCCCACAGTTTTGCAGTTGGACCTCTGCATTCATTTTATGCCCAATTCTCTCACATTTAATCTGTTGCTCTGAAATTACTTGGAAGAATCCTTACGTTAAGCTTTATGTACTCCTACACTATCCCTAAAGAAATATACAGAAACCAAAGACAATTTCTTTAAAAAATGAAATTGTAACAGTTTTTTTTAGTTTATAGTACTCAAAGTATAAACAGTGAAAGCAAAAATTGAGCAGGTCGGGATGGTTAGAAATATTCTTCCCAAGGAGGTAAATACCTGCACCTGGTTACCGAAGATGACTTGAGAGTTTATTACATACACTAAAAGTAGCCTAATACACAGTACACCACTCATCTCATGAGATTTACTGTCCAGGGAAGCAAACACATGGCAAGCACCATGTTCTGATACGCACACATAGTTTTAAGTGCAAAGCAGAAATACCAGCAACCTTATATTAACACTTATACTAACCTTATATTAACAGACCTACTACTCGAAAGCATGCTGAGGGCCAACAAAGAGAACAGCACACTCCGACAACCCCCCGTTATATGCAGATTATACCTATGTAATGTGGATGGTATTTCAGATTGCTGTGCTACATTTGAGAATTTCACACTTTTTTCCTACTAGGTACACAGGGGAAGTTTCTCTAAGCCTCCACTACCACTTGGCGTTTCGGTGCAACTGGGAGACCGATGGGCCCAGAAGCACATTATGGTGTCCTTCGTCCTCAGGATACCTGTCTAGTGTCAAAATGTTCTGTAGCAGCAGAGTTCTCCAGCCTGTCAGGCCTCAGTAGCATGGACAGCCTGACCCATCCGGACCACAACCACATCTCGTGGCCTTTGACAGATTCATGGAAAAGCTACACGGACAGGGTCCAATGACCCAAGTGGGTCAGATTTATCCTGTCACTGCTCTATCAAACTTCCTCTGATACAATATGGGGATAATTTGTATTTATGCTGCTTCCCTTTGGGGACTTTTTTTGTGGTTTGGTTGGCTTGGTTTTGTTTCCTTTTTTTTTTTTATTTCTGTGGATACAGGGAAGACCCCAATGGTAACAGGGCACTGCTACTAGGCCAACCCTTGTTAATTAAGAATCACTATCTAAATTTTAAAAATAAATAAATTAAAAACTCAAGCCAAATGGATACCCTTTAAACTTTCATACACATTTATTTTTCACAACCAGTGCTTAACTTCTTATCATATGAATCCTCTATAGACCTACATACAGACTTAAGCCTCCTATCCCGGTCATCCCAAAAGCAAAATAACTACAGAAAACCCCTCGCGATAAAATAATTAAGCCTAAGTCTGCGGGATCTCAGCCTGCCAGCACCCAGAAGGTCCCTCTGAAACACACCAAATCCAGAGCACACTTCCATGGGGTTTGAATCGGGCCTCGACACCCTACTGCTGCATCCAGAAACTTTTCACCAATCACCCACGCAGGTCTCCATCCCACGGTCGCCTCCCCACGCCGGAGCCCCCCGGCACCCTGACACCCACCCACACACCCCGTAGGTGCCCCTCCGCTCTGGAAAAAGCCTCTCCGCGAAGCAGAGCGGGATGAACGCCCCCCGCCGCCCCCCAGCAGCGCTGCTGCCGCGCACTTTACCCAGCGAAGTGGTTATTCTCCACGCTCAAACTACTTCAGACACCGGCGACTCCCCACGCACGCC